>AYJT01108712.1:0-14870 GCA_001278415.1 Ocimum tenuiflorum
ATCTATGGATTCATAATGCAGTTTAATCCAGCATTTGGCGTAAGGGGACGAAATCCATGCTCAAGGCTGGCTTTCCACATCTTGTCGATATTCAACATCACGCTTCCACATTCATGCACGTTCCACTCTTCCGTCGCATGCACGATTCCTGCTATTCGCCCCGCGCTCATCACTCTTCTGGGCAACCAGTTCTGTCCATCATAACCAACAAATGAGTCGAGAATTTCATGGAAAACATGGCACTAATTAATTACCTCACAAGAGTCCATGTTCTCGAGATGCTTTGGAGCCAGCATTGCTGGTGTGGTCTTGTACAAGCAGTCTTTGCGCGTCTTCTTCGGAGGAAACTGAGAGAAGGGGATGAACACGCTCCCTTTCGACGCTTTAAGCTGATCGGTTTCGCTCAATCCATCTCCTATCAACCATATCTGCACAAACAAATTAAGTTTATACAAGCTGCTTTTAATTTGTGGATTTGAATGGCAAAACGTGGAGAGCTATTGCAACCTTTGAAGGGCTGTGTTTTGAGAGAATCAAATTGCTTCCGGCCTCACCGCTAATCTTTGTTTTCAGCTTCTTGTAGTCCTCCTCATTCAATGTGAATACCTATCACAAGTATTGGAAGCCATGTAATGTCAAGGAAAAAGTTAGATAATCTCTGATGAAGGACACATTTTCATTTTATTTCGTCCCACAATAATTGCACTTTTTAGTTCCATGCTTGCAGTTTTGGCCCACCATTAACTATTTTGCACATTTAGTTTGAGAAAATTTTGTATTTGCGGTCTAAATTATGAATTTCATTTACAACAAGATAAGTCGCATATAAGATAGTATAGAGAATGAACTTATTTTGATATATTTGCAATTGGGACTAAAAGTACAAAAAATCATTAATAATAAGACCAAAAATGCAAGTATGGTACTAAAAGTACTACTATTAGGGCCAAAATAAAATTTGACTGTGTTTGTGGGATATAAAATACAATTCACTCGTAATAAAATAGTGGTTATGACGAAGGGTACCTGAACTCCGCCTTGGCATAAGGCGAGAGCGATGGAATACGCAACCTTTGTTAGATTTCCTCGAAGAACCACCTGAGTTGTTCCTGTGGGAATGCTATTCAGCACAATGGCAACTGCCAAACTACTCCCATCTACCAATTTCACCTTTAGCTGAGGGTGTTTTCTCAAGAAAACCTCACCATTTCTATTCAGTCCCTCTTCCTGAATCACATTAATAAACACTATAAAAAAATATATTCTTGCAAAAAAAAAAATGAAGAGTGAATTGCATTTTTGATTCCATAAGTTATGGTCCAATTCCATTTTAGTTTCAATTGTTGCACTTTTAGTGTCATACTTGAATTTTTGGTCTTATTATTAATGTCTTTCGCACTTTAAGTCCCCAAAAATGAGTAAATTGTATTTTTGCTTCCATAGGACACAATTTTATTTTGATCCCAATAGTTGTACTTTCAATATGATATTTGCATTTCCCAACATTGATGATTTTTTGCAAATTTAGTTTTAGAAAAATTGTATTTGTGGTCTCCTATTATATAATTCATTCATTTAAAAAAAAAAATATGTAATTCATTCGCATGAAAATAAGCCACATAAAAATAGTATTAAGGGTGACTTATACCGATAAATATGCAATTTTTCTGGGTCCAAGTCCTCAATTACATGATAAACTATTAGAAAATTTTCAACTGCATGAAAAATTATTCAAACTTTCAATTACATGACAAACTATGTGGTTTTTGTTTAATTATATAACTAATTGTTTTCTGAAACTAAATTTGCAAGAAATCATCAATATTGGGAAATGCAAGTATTGGATTAAAAGTGCAACTATTGAGACCAAAATAAAATGGGACCATGTCTCATGGAACAAAAATGCAATTTACTCATTTTCTGAGACTAAAAGTGCAAAAAACATTAATAATGAGTCAAAACAATGCAAATATTCAACTATTGGGACAAAAAAAATGCAATTTACTCAAAAAATGAAAGATTGCAATGTAGAGCTTGGACTTGCCTGATTCAATAGGCCTAGGCTCAACACCTTAACGCCCTTTTCATCAGCTTCAAGTACGGCTTCCTCAATCAAGCTGTTGATCCACTCTCTTTGCCAGTGCATGTAGTACTGCAAGACAGTAAACTAAGACATCATTCATTTATTTACATCTCATCTGTTGAGCAAAAGCAAGTCTATTCACTTGAATGGTGTACTTGGGCAAAGCCCAAGTTTGCAGTTTGAGGTGTTTGAATATATTCCTCTCGACGACAAACGTACGGCCGTAGATCCAAGTGATCATCATGGACCATACAGTGAGAGGCCACATCAGCCACAAAAGCCAGTTGGATTTGTGGGGTCGAGAAGCCACGTGTGCGAATCCTAAGCGGAGATGGTAAATGGACTCCGGTGTGGTAAGATGAGTAAGATGCACCACATCAGGTGTGTCTTCCGGTCTCACGAGTGAAGTCTCATACAATGAATCAGAGGATTTGTCGACGGTGCCGTACACGTAGTCGTAGAATGGCATGAAAAGACAATAGTTGGTCCTAAACTGAGTGTGATGCAGCGAGTGGTACCTGCACCATCAGTTTCACTTCATATCATATATCATAATATTAATGTGGAATTTTTTGTTCATCTTTTTAATGTGGAATTTTTTGTCCATCTTTGATGTGGTCACTAATATAATAACCTAAATAGTCGTTCAAATTACGTCTTTTGCAACTAATCATCGTATTATCTACACTATTTTCTTTATTTTATTATCTATTTATACTATATATATTTATTGAAGAAATAGGGTTATTTATCCTATTGTTTAGCTAATTATAGGATGCCATTCCGTCATTTGAAAATTAGGGTAATTTATTCCACTATTTGATTCCGTTAGGGTATTTGAATTTATCCCCTATATTTATTCATGCAATAAGTAATAAAAACCTTAATAAAATCACATCGAGTCATTTTCCTCTAAAAACATTACAGTTTCACAAATTTTATTTTTTAAATTTAATTTTACATTAATTTTTTTGAAACAGATATAAGCATTAGGTTGAGTTAATTTTTTACATCAAATTCCGTTTTGCAAGTCTTCGTTTTTTACTTTACTCTTTCTATTTTCATTAAACTCATTCATACATAGAATATAATGTGCAGCTAATACTTTATAAACTTATAGTATAATTACAGACCGATAAATATTGATGGACTAAATTCAAATACATCTTCTGACAATAACTTACAAGATATAGTTTTATTTAGCAGAGAATGAGTAGGTAGGGCGTAACGTGCCGGTATAAAACTAGTATGTATCAATATCGAGACTTACGAAGGTGTGTAGACGAGAAACTTGAGGGGAGGAAAGATGGAGAAGAGGCGTTTGGGGATGTGCTCGAAGTTGCAGTGGCCCATGTTGTTCATGAAATCGATGTAAGTGATATAACCTGCCAATGAGATCAATGAAGCAGTCCCAGTCCATATAGTAGTCAGCAGCGGTATAGCGAAGAGGATGAAGTATGCTATGTGCTCTCCAAATGGGTGGATCACCGCTGCAATGCAAAACACATATTGTTTGCGTTAGGTTTACATGTTTATCAAAACTTCACCTAATTTTCTCATAATAAATTAATAATAATGGACATCTGGATCCCTAATTCATCTACTCCATATGCATATTTTGTGGAATTTACGTCACAACAGTTGCGTGCATTTATTGCGCCTAGCCTATTTGGAACATCGGTAGAGTGGGGCAAGAATTGATTAATTTTTTCGGTATGTCATTAATTACTAAAGCTAACAATAAATCATGCTTCGTTATAGCTCACATGCCACTAATTCGAAATACATTTAGGTTTATTCTGTACAATTCGGTGCGAGTATGAGTTTGATAATAAAGAAAATAGGAGATTTCTTGTAAGACCGCCTAAATGATTTAAATTTGGTCAAGGATTGTGTTATTTAGATCCGTATAAAGTATTTAGGTTGTTTAACATAAGGGTGAAAAAAAATACCGGTATACCGAACATACTGTATCAAAAAATTATTAAAAATACCGAAATTTTGGTGTACCGTTGCTTTCATCTAAAGAAAATGAGTACGAGTATGGAAATCAAACCTAAAATATTAGGTGGGTTTGGGTGGTTTCTAAATAATAAGGAACATTCCCAAAACTCATTCCAAAACCCATTAATTACACAGTAGGGTCCGAAATCATTCAAGAACTTTGGTTACAATTTTTATTGACATCTGACATGATTTAACATGGCATCCTTTTCGGAGACTTCAAGGAAGAAGTTGTTGAAAGACCTCAAAACCAGCAGTACAGTAGGGTGTGACAGCTCATAAGCCCCAGTTTCCTATTGGATCAAATGCGTATCGATCTTTATCTTTTATGCAAAAAGCGAAAGAAAAAGGGCAGAAGAAGGTTACATGTGATGGGCTCGGTGACGACGGAGGAGTGGTGGTGGGAGTGGTAGCGCGAGTAGAGAAAGTGGTGGTGCAAGGCGCGATGCAGCCAATAATAGAGGAACTCCACTGGACCTGCATGAAGCAGAATCGTCCACATCACGCCGTCCGTTCTCCACCACGGCAGATGATGAGATTCCTTTATGTACGTATATCCAAGGTAGAACAACAACCCATTGAATATGATCTGATCATCCCTGCAAATTACCACCACCATCATAATCATATATATACATAATACATACATGCCTACATGGGTTCGAGATATCTACTCCATTATTAAAAATTTATAATTTTTTTTAGTATTTTTGTATAATTTTAATTTACTACGATTCAGGTTAATTTTCCGAGTACGACAAGATAACTGTTCCTCCAAATTAGGGTATAGAATAATTTTTGGTTCATATTTGATTATTAAAGTTGATTAATTCATAGTTATAATTTCTGAATTCTTAAAATTCAGATTTTTATGAGTACTAATTAAAGAATAATATATCATAACTAAGTTTTTTTTTTTTTAGGAGATATCATAACTAAGTTTAAGTTTTACAATAACTATTATATATATATATATATAATATTCTGGAGTAGAAAGTGGAGAGGATTACGGTCTGTTTTACGTAGGTACATACCAGTTTTTCTCTCGATCAACTTGGTCGAACTCGATGTTCTTGTGGACTATCCGAGTGGTCCCTTTGGCCGTTCGATAACGAGAGTATGAAATCCATAACTGGCTGTGGAGTATTCTGGAGAGCAAGAAGGGAAATATGATGAGCGGCGCTATATCTCTCTCACTTGCTTCCTTCACCATGTATGAGTATGTTGAGTGTATTACCCATGGCGCTATCACCGCATACTACAACACAAACATCAACCCAAAAAATACTAAAACTATATGTCAAATAAAAATTTAGTAGAAAGTTAGTTTGAGAAGAAGGAAAAACATACCTTGTAATCTCCGAGGAATGTCCATGGCCAGTCGGTGAGAATCCCTGGTCTTGAGGCCATAGTTTGTAGTTAGATTCTACTACTGGCTACCCAATTCTTTAGGAGCATTATGTCATTGCTTTATAATGTGCCAACTCATAACTCATAATGCCATCTCTTCAAATACCTGACCTACACGTGTCACCTTCTTCCATTTTCATGCCCCTCAATTATGAAGGGATTTCCATTATTTTAATTATTCACGAGTAACTCTTACAAATTGTATTAAAATGAATAAATATAAGGTAGATACCTACTAAACTATGTGATAGATAATATTATTAAGTAAGAATAGATGTAATATATATTATATGAGGAGATTTCCTTAGACGGTAGGTTTGGTTTTAGGGTTATTTAGGTGGATCTAAATAATTCATTTTTACTAACTCAAACTTAGATCTGCCCTAGATCCTAAACCCCCATATTCGTTCTGGATCTTAAATCAGAATCCGCCTAAATAATTTATGCGGTCTAAGAGGAGACCTCGTTATTTTCTTGTCCTTACCTCACTCTATCTTTACAGTTTACCTTGGATTCAAATATTTATCTTGTTTTTAAGTCATCTAGAAGGGGCAGGCCATGTTGTGGAAGAAATAAATTAATTCTGTACATTAATTATAGTGCTGCTTTATAAGATTAGTAAATTTTCCTACATTAAAGCATGACATAAATAAATAAAATATATTTGTCTAATTGTCTCCGCCGTGTAAACATGGCAACCCCCACCAAAGTGGACTGCCTATAGAATTACAAAAGGAGAATCCATGTGATGCGGTGCGGTCAAATCCATCTCATATGCGCCCTGCCTTAGCTGGCCTCCGCTGAGCGCGACTTTATAGTGCCCCATTTATTGCCCTTAACTGCTCACTCCATCCATCCACCTACTCATTCTTTCCGTTTTCGTGATCACCCCTTTTTCCACCGCTTTTATGTTCCTTCATTTCTGGTTCACGCCCACATCGCCAACTGCGACTCTTTCTGCTTTCGGGAATTTCTCCGAATCGCCTCGAAAGTTGCGCTTCTCCTTTGCGAACTGGGTTTGACTGTGATTTGTTTCCTGAAACGAGCTACTGAGATGGGCTTTCTCCAATTTGCGGTTGGAGGAAAAAGTTGCTATTTAGGTTGCATGCTATTATGGTTGTGTCTTCCAACGCTCTGCTTTTCTCTTCTATGGACACATGAAAATTTTGCAGCTCATTCAATTTGAATAATTAGATATTCATTTGTTTGTATTTTATGCATTTCATTCAATTTGATTCGGAAATTAAATGAATAAAAGATTGATATTTAACGTATGTAACATGCCATCAAATCTTTCAAATTTATTCGATTTGTGGAGTCCAATAAGTAGGGGTGTAATTGAACCAAGTCGAGTCGAGTCGAGTGCTGTTGTGCTCAAGTTTGACTCGTTTAATATCGAGTCGAGCTTCGAGTTTTATTATCAAGTACTTAGATGTTCACGAAATTAATCGAGCCTTATCGAACTTTGTAAATATAAATTTGAATTTAAATAATTATTGTTTTTTTTTAAAATAGATCAATAACACAAAAAATATTATATTTACCGAAATTCATTCTCTTCTTGTAAAGAACAATGTTAATTAAAAAACTTATTTATTTATCACTAACTAAAAATAAAAATATAAGTTCTTACGAAATTAATAACCTTACATTTCTTAATATTTTTGGTTAATGAGCTTGCTCACGAGTTTGTAAATCGAATACTACAAAGCTCAACAATTTGACTCATTTAATTAACGAGCTCAAAGGAATTTTTATTGAGTCGAGATCCAAGTAGCTCACGAGAAGCTCAGCCCATTTATACCCCTACCAATAAGAAGTTCAAACGTGATAATCCCATCAAATTGTGGCATAAGCCCATCAAATGACACGTAAACCCTAAAATTTTCTACAGTCTCACATGACTAGGGGCTTTGAAACACCACAAGAGTTCTAGAAATGAGAAAAGAAATTCAAGAATTCTCTCTACACATTCAAGTATTTCAAGTGAAGATTCAAGACGTTCTTCTTGTAAACAAAGTGTTCTTCACCAAAAATGAAGTAAAATCAAATGTTTGATTTGGAATCGGAACCCTAGACCCCAAGAAACATTGTTGAATCCTCGAGTCATTGAAGAAGAAGATCAAAGTTCAAGTAAAAGAACAATAAAATTAAATTTTTCGTCAAAATCAAATAAAATTTGGTGTTTGATTCACAAATAAAGTGCAAACCTTCTAAAAATGCAATTTACTATCATGTATTCAAAAAATAAAATTAAATCAATATAGGTGGTTAGTAATTTTGAGACTAGTCGTCTTTGCAATTACACGAAAGAAACATGTATTGGCCACTCGATTACTGGTCCACTTTTTGTCTTTTTTCGCTTTCACTATTCATTAGTTTCGATTTCTGATGGAAAATTTCTTAAGATATATATTATTGCACTATAATAACAAATTTCTGGTCCACTTTTTCAGTTCTTATGTGTCCGCTCCACAGGCAGGAACTATAAATCATGAATAGGATTCATTAAACTCATGCATCAGCGTGACTAGTACATTGGAAGACGTCAGATCATTTACTAAATTCCGTTTGATTTGTTTTTAAAAAAATAAAATATTCTAAAAAGTGATAAAAAATTATTTATTGAAATTTTTTTAGTTGAGAAGACTTTGAATTCATGTAAAATTTGAATTAATTTTATAGGAATCACTTTTTTAAAAGAATAGAGTGTACTTTACTTAAAATAATAAGAAAACATGCAAACGGACTTAATAAAATAATTCTAAATACAATCACATTTTTTCTCAATACAACCCTCATATTTAAAATAAAGAATTGTTTATTCTGAATTGTCTAAATTACCCTTATAAACAACTCTCACTCCAATCGCCACTCTCGCTTGACGCCAATTTCTCCTCCCTTAATAAAATAGATAATTCAAAAAGAAAATAAATTTTATTTTGAATATGGAAACTGCGTTAAGGAAATTGTTAAGAAAAGCTGCGACTATGTTTAGAATTATCCTTAATAAAATTGGGACCTTTTTAGCGAATGCGAGTATCATACGGCAATCAATTTCAAAACAGCTAATGGGTTCTTTATTGCAATCTCTTATAAGATACTAATCATTATATCAAACGACGTGTACGTCTACGATAACATATTTTCATGTCCTTATCATAAAATTTAATTCTAAATCACGACATATTTCTTCCTGTTGCATATACTGCTAATAGCAGATTAGGTTTAGCAATTAGCATGCTGGTTCATTTCAATGTTTATCGCGGTTGAGATTCGTTGTTACACAATGATGTCACATATTATGTTACACTGTTCGAACAATTGATATATGTACTAATTAATGGAGATAAATCGTGCTTTTAATAAATAAAGATTTTAGCATGATTTACCTCCATTAACTATATTAACCACGAATTAATTGCCAAAAAAATATTATACAAATTAACTCTGACAACATTTTAAACAAATCTGAGCCCTCAAATCATCAGTTTGGACGATTATACCTTCTTACTTATTTATTAATAATATCTACGGTTGAGATTTTTTCATTTTTCGGTGTTTGATGCTTGTTACTTTTCAAGGATCATTTATAACACAAACAAATATCATTTGATCTCATGACTCATATTCATTCATATTTTTCAGTGGGGGATTGTTTCTGTAGGATCCGAATCCTAGCTATATATATGTATGTATATATATTTCCGATATATATATGTGAAACACATCCATACAACTTATGAACATACACATACAATTTAAGGCGCTATAAACCCCACTACTTCTTAATTAACGGTTGAAAAATCGGATATGAAATTCTAAACTTTTCTTTCGTTTCAAACTTTTAATTTTGAAATGCAAATATACTATTCGATTCAAATGTTCAAGATGAATTCTAGTGCTGCATGTTCCCATTGTAAGATTATAGGTTGTTTCGACCATTAAATCAATCATGGTCCAAACTTAAATTTCGAATAAATAATTAATGTTTTAAAACTTGCAAAACCCTAAACTTATCTTAGGATTTCTCTCAATTCAAGCATTTACATTTGGGCTTTCTTTTTGTTCGTGAGTTGTCAAAGATTAAGCTTCTATTTATAATAGGTCTGTTTCACAGTTTCAGCCGTAAATCAGTTGGTTTTTCAATCGCCGTCTATGAATGACGTCCAACAACCAAGGTTAATTAATTTTCGCGGACATTAGGAATATTAATTTGCAATAAATTCGAAAACCTATGAAGAAATAAACGGCAGCCATAGGGTGGTGAAAGTGACCAAACAGGACTCCATTAAAATAATTAATAGGCCTAAAGTTTCAATTTAAAGAGACAATCATATGAGCAAGAGAATAATATCTAGTGAATGATGTGAAGGAGTTGAGAAAGGAGATGGTCTATCGCCTTTTTTACCGGAAGATATGGTGGAAACTATTAATATGTTTTTAGACATAGCTTACATGTTTCGTGATGCTAATAGTGTGGCACATGAAGCTGCCATTTTAGGAGCCAATCCTGATGGTTTAGTCGTGTGGACTACAGATTTTCCGTCATGTCTGCTATCTTGCGCAGTACGGAATATGCTGAATAATATATGCTTCTTGTTCTTGCTTTAAAAACAAATCGTATGAGCATGCATCTATGTGAATCTAATGGTTTAATACAGCATCGCAGGGGTATTTCTGGGAAGTAGAAATTGAGTGCTGTAAAAATAAGGATGAGAAGATTATGCTGTAGCTAGTCCAACTGCCCATGGACCACTTTTACTTGTGTGGGGGGAAATCAAAATGAATTAATTTTCTTCGGCTTTTATTATTACCTAAGCTTATGAAAACAGGAGCTCAAGATACGTTATAAATATCGATCTAGACTGCGACCTACCAAATAAATTTAAAACAAAATCATAATTCAGATGAAAAGAAAGACTCTTCTTAAAAAATAATAAATTTGGAATTTTGTAATTCTTTTAGAAGAAACGAAAAGAAAGAATTGCATTTCGGGTCCTGATATAATCTAATTTTATTTTGGCTCTTATAAAATTTATTTTTAGTACCGATTCTAAAAAATTGCAATTTCAATCTCAAAATTAATAGATCACTAACATAATTTACGTGTTTATCTGCTAATTTTATCTTATATTTGACTTGTACCGATATAATTGTTTTATAGAATTGGAATTAAAAATATTGAAGTAGTTTCTAGATCAAAAGTGCAAAAATATTTTGAGGGAAAATTTATCGATGGAATCAAAAATGCAAATATAGGATCAAAAATAAATTTTTCGGATCAAATTAATAAAATGAGATTGTGTTTTACTGAATCAAAAATACAATTTACTCTAAATATAAATAAAACCAAAGAAAAAAGGATCCAACACAAAAAAAAAAGGAGGTCTTTAGTTAGACCGCCTAATAATTTAAGTGGGTTTTGGTTTGAAATCCACGAGAGATATGAGTTTCAATCTAGGATCCAGAACGGATATGAGTTTGGGTTGATAAAAATGAACTATTTAGATCCGTTTAAATTATTTCGGTTGTTTTAAAGCAAGTTTTTTCCTTTAAAAAGAAAAGGTGAATAAACCTCTCCGTCAATGATTTGAAGATTTCTTTATGTTTCTTTGTTTTGGATACATATTTTACATAAATTCATTATTAAATTACTTAATAAGATATTTTATTTCTCTCTCTTTGTGGAGATTATTATATGCTCAAACACACGCCATTTTCTTGTGATATCTTCATAACTCATGTTAATTGGTATTATTTAGAGCATTATTATTTAATAAATTGATCGTTATTGTATTTGCACATCAGTTATGCTATAACAATTGAGCTACATGTTTTTGTTACTAAAATTTATCAATATAGGAAGTCATATTTGACAGGAAAAAATTCTAACTATTTTATTTACGTGTTTCTTGCATGTGGTTTTAAAATCCAAATATTATTAAAATGTGTTTTTTTTTTTTCTTTTGTAAAGTTCTTAAAAATGTGTATAAGTATTAATTTTTCCCGTTTATCCGTTACTTCCGAAAATATTTCACATCGCTAATTTTTGTTGTATAAGTATTCAAGGTCATAACTTTTATTCATGAGATCCAAATCCAACCAAATATACACTCAATAGGGTCTATCCATGAATTTGATCGCAATAATCAGAGAACATAAGGGAGTTATATACACTAAACACTAATTAACTCACTAGCTAGGAGGACCAAATAGATAGTTTGTTTCTAACAATATTTTTATTTGTTATAATAATATGATTTTTTGTTAGATGAGGTATCCGATTAGACCGTCTAAATGATTCAAACGGGTTTTGGTTTAATATCCAGAAAGAATATGAGTTTGAGTTTATTATCCAAGACGGGTATAGATTTAGGTTTGTGAAAATGAACAATTTAAATCCGTCTAAGTCGTTTAGGCGGTCTAACGCAAGTTTTTGTCTTTTGTTAATATCATATCCACCTATCATTTTTCGTTAAAATCAAGTTTTTTATACTTGCACTAGTTTCTTTTTTTCGTACATATACTTGCACTATTAATAATATGACGACCTAAATTCAACTAAAATATCATTAGAAGAGTTTAACATCATAAAATGTACAAGTATAAATACACGGGCCCAAAACCATATCATAATTATAATAGTCACGTTAGTGGTCGTGTATATGTGTTATTAAGAAAGTTAATGCTACACCATCGGGGTAGTTTACTGTGACATTCAACTTAAGGTTGAAAATATTATTGACAGTAGTCAGTTTTCATTTTTCTCTGGATTTTGGGCTAGAGCTTTGATATCATTTTATTGAGGGGCGGTTCTATATACAGGCTCATGGGGGCGGCTGATCCCATGGCGAGTCGAAAATTTTTTTAGTAGGGGTATTAAATCGGAGATACTATGTGAGAATAATAGTTATATTTATATTATTGAGCCCCCCACGAGGGATCAAAATTCTCCTCAATTGTAATATTGAATCTGAAATCTCCAAGACACTCTGCATTTACCACTGATTTTATTCATGAATATAAATATATAGTTATATACCACTATTACATTTTAATTATATCAACATTGGCCACAATCCACGATCCCCAGACAACAAACCACAACTTCGACCCTTACAAACCATGACTTCGATCCTTATGTCCATGAACATGAGCTTCCTTCCGTTCCCGCCACCTCGATATCTCGAATCTTATAACCTCCGTCGGCGGATCGAGATCCAACCACCTCGATCCCAAGAGCTAATCGCTCCCTATCAACTAATTATGTGTATTTGTTAATTTAATTGAGGTATCGGTCGAGTGAATATTAAATTAAGAGAAAAATTGATAGAGTATGATAAAATTTTATCATTAAACCCTTAATTAAGACAGAGGGGGATAACATGTGATAGAGAACACAATTCCACACGTATTTGGGGAATCAATTTTGATTATTGTAGACCTGTAGGAATACACCGTAGTCCATACTTATTTAATGACTGAGGACTTTTACACTGTCATGGCATGATTGCAATATCTATTGCAGATTTAATAGTTTTAAGAGAATTATTGATTTAGAATTCGAAAAATTGATTGTTTATCTGTAAATCCGACATCCAAAAGATTGATTTTCAGTGCGGACCCGAAAGACCAGAAAGATAGCAATACTTTTTCAAGACCCTAAAGACAGCAATATTTTTTCAGAACCCTAAAGATCACAAGATTTTCGATTCAGGACTTTCATACTTAACGGTGTTAGCAAGTCATTAAATAAAAGATGATATGGTCGTTATGTATTGTGAAGAAACAAAAATTGAAGAGATAAAAATTAAAAAAAACAAATAAAACTTGTAAAAGAAACTACATACCATAAAGGAGAAGAAGAGACAACGACTGCAATTTTATGAATTTATGAGATAATTATGGTTAAATTTGATATTGATTTTTTAATTTAATTTGATTTTGGGAGTGATGTTGATACGTAACGGTCACATCATCTTTCGTTGGATGACTTACTAATATCGTTAATTATAGAGATCCCGAATCGAAAATCTCGTTATCTTTCGGGTCTTGAATTGAAAATCTTGCGATATTTCAGGTCCTGGATCAAAAATCAATCTTTCGTATCCTAAATCGACAGATAAATCATCTTTCAAGGTCTTAAATCAATAATCTCCAGTTCTAAAATTAACTTATTAGATTAGTTATGTATTTGCATAAATAAGATTGTAGCAGTATAAGGCATGAAATCCATATTTCGCTTGAGTTAAAGTTTAATTTTCAATTTATTTAAATTAATTTTTAATAAAAAATTATTAACTAATTGAATGTCTAACAATAAGAATACGTCTACATGATAGTAATTATTTGTAATCTATTAGATCATTGTTCAAGGTATCAATAGTTTAATCGACACTATATTGTTTTTTTTTTTTTTTTTAAACAGACACTAATATATTGTTAATTATCATAAAGTTAACGAAAATAACGACTAATCATATGGAATTTTTCGAATGCACTTACTCTCGTGTGATTGTGACCGATGCGTATCATCGGATATAGTTGCAAGTCGCCCTTAAATAAAGAATAATTAATATTATCACCTCTTTAATAGCTCACTAATTAGAGGTGCTAAATATTAAATGCTTTAAAGTTCAAGTTTCATACATACTAAGTTATTACGAAAGAGTAAGGTTTACTTTGAAACCACCCTCCCAGCCATATCATATTGGGTTTTCCTTTTAATTGAAAAGGGAAAAAAATTAATCATAAAATACAAATTCCTATTTGAATAAATTCCATTTAAAAATTTATAACGAGTGCATTGATCTTAGTTATTATTGCATGCATTTTGGGATGAGTAGCACATGCAAATTCTTATGTGAATAGATTCCATTTAAGAACTTATAACAAGCTAGCGAGTTAACATTAATGATTATTGCATGTATTTTGGGATGATTATATATATGGAGGATTGAAAAATGACATTTCATCCACGCGTGTGCATACAGCAATGTTAAATCTTGGGGTCAGCTATCCTACCATTTGAAGTGCCTACAACGTTAGCAAGGAGACTCCTATCGACGGTAGATACTACAGGAACAATAACAAAAAAAAAGATGACATTTGATCACCATCCTAAAAGATTTGGAGCGGGAGTATAGATTTTTGCGGCGTGATTGCTAAATCGCCAATATCTCTCAATTTACATGGATTTTTGGTTATTAATGGATGTTCTTGAAAATTCTTCTAGCAAGCTTTTACTCAACGCAGTTGAAATCGTATCAATCGAATTGATCAATGTAAAGAGTATTAATAATGTGTCTATGAGCATCAATAGAATGTTATTTTAGTGTTCTTCCATATATCAAATAAGTTTATATATAGC
>AYJT01108720.1:0-15453 GCA_001278415.1 Ocimum tenuiflorum
TTATTCATTTTAACAATTTTGTATTTTAACTTTTATAATGCTATTTAGTATAATTGAATCTATCTCACACAGATAAATCAACTTTAAATATAAATTAACTTCAATATCTAAATGTAGTTTCAGAAGAGCTGTGATACACACACATGTATATATATTCTCTGAGAGATATAAAATTCGATCTCCATCCCTTCCCCAACCCAAAAAACACACCATCAGGATATGAACAAGTAAAAATATAAAAATACCCAACCCAAGAAAACTTCAATAAGTTAAAAAATAAAAATGTGATTTTTTTTATCCACGAGTGGAAGGTCCGTATGTTAAGGTGCAGTGAGTTCCACCCTAAAATTCTCAACCAAGAAAAACTTCAATATGTAAACAAATAAAAATATAAAAATGTAACTCTTTGGACCCACGAGGTGGAGGTCCTTACACCACATTATGATAAGTTTCATTAACAATTATTTGACATTCGATATTATTTATCAAATAATAACACAATGAATTGTGTTATGTATCTTGGACCAGCAAGACCTAATCCTGAACATAAGCTCGCAAGGGAATGAGGATCCTCTAATGTACCTTTTGGTACACCTCGACAACAATAGGTTAACACGATATTTTTTCTTTTTTGACTTTTCATGATCTAAATTTTTTCATTACTTCTTGCTTTACCAAAGGATCCTTTTGTTCATGCATTTGTATAACATCTCCAATCTCTATATTAGCGTCGGGTATGGGGTGGTTGATGGAGCTGATCTTGCCACCCATTTCAATAAGTTGTCAGCCACAAGAACATGTAATTGACTATAAAAAAATTAACATTTTGAAATACATATATAAGATGTAAGCCAAGAACCGCACAAAATTATAATTTGCATGCTTATTTTAGCAAAAACTTATATTATATGGTCTCATTTATTGGACAGGTATGAATATTTTATCCAATTATATTGAAAAACAAACAAATCGATATGATCATTATGTGATCCAAATTATATTAACTCATTTTAAATTTAAAATTATATAATCAAACAATATACCAAATTAAAAATTTCTTTGTTATCTTTATTTTAATATATATTATGTCTATATTTATTTTAAAAACACTAAAAATAAACAATATTTATTTTTAACATCTCAATTAGGGTTTTAGTCCCAATTGGAATTTATGACATCCCAACTGGGATTTATTAGTCCTATTTTAGGGTTTATAATTCCAATTAAATTTTATTATATTTTAATCAACTGTTGCAATATATTATCTATGTAAATTGAATTAAAAATGAGAATTACGATAGTATGAAATTTGAAATAATTCTCATAATATTTTTACGTTATCAACTATTTTATATTTTGTGGGGGTGATGTTTACATAATCCCTCTAATAGGAAATTCTCTTTAAATTTTACTTTGGGGATCAATTATTAAAAAAATAATATGTCGGGATAGTAAAAGGATTAACGGAGTACATGTTGGTATGGTAAATGGTAATTATAATTTATGAGGTTCATTCAAGGAAAAAGTGGAATAGGCACAACTTGAAAGTACTGATTCTACTCCACGTGATTGTGAGGATAAAATGGGATTGGGGCTCAAGAAATAATAACTTCTTAGTTATTAATTATTTCACTTTTTGAGACATTTGTTCATCATCTTTGTCTCACACTATTTTTTTCCTCTTTCTCACACATGCCGTTATGATTATTTATTTAAAAATGTGCTCCATCTTCTATTTATTGAATTTTCGCAATTCCACAAGTGTAATGAGTAATGATAAGTGTAATAAAAAAGAATCAAGATATATGATATAGAAAATGAAATGTATATCATTTTAGAATAAAATGTTTTCTGTTAACATGTTGGAACACATCATTTGCCCAAAGTGGTGATGCCCACGTGCTGTTTCCACGGTTCGGGAATTGGAAAGCAGAACCGATCCATCTGAAATAAAGTTCTGAGTTCTGGTTTTGAATTGAAACTGTTAATTGCATTTCCAAATTGTTTACCACAGTATCGGTTCAAAATAGTTGATTTTTTCCACAATTCATCCAGTTCCAATTCCAAACTGGAACTGCCAGCTCAAGGTTCCAAAAAATGGAACCCGAATCAGCCCTTGTAAATCCGGGGCCGATCCCGAATTTTTTGTTCCAATTCCGAGCCAGTTCCTATTTAAGGTGGGCATCATTAATCCAGATGATGACTAATGCTCATTATCTATAATTAATATTATATAAATATATGTTTGTATATTTAGGGACATTGAGGACTATGCAGACACAAGCAAAGTAGGTACCTACGAATAATTCACACACTAAATCTCATGGATGTTGCCAATTCATGACATGAATGATTGAATGGTTCCTATAAACTATGAAAAATTACGAAATCTCACCTATATATGTATGTCTAGAGAAAAAAATAATAAAAATAGGAATCAAGTAGATACATTGAACCCAAGAGAAAGACAGCTTACAATGGGGCATAGGGTTCCTTAAAGAGGATGAAATATGTGGGATCACAAAATTATGTAAATGATAAGAGTATATGAACACTTTCAAAGGCCACTTTTGATCCTCACTTCAACTCAAAATGTCACATAATTGACTCCCTTTTGACCCTTTTTCACTTGCTCGATTCTTGGAGCATATGCATGCACCCCTAACACTTTGGATAGACTTACAATCCTAATGTGGATCAAGACCCACAATAACACTATTAATAAACAATATATTGTGGAATTCGATCTAGATTCATGAATCATAAATCTTGAGCCATTAAACCCTAAACCTTGTTACACACACACATATACATACATACATACACATATATATACATATATACATACATACATACATATATATATACATATATATAGATATATATATATATATATATATATGTATATATATATATATAAGTGTGTCAGGTGAAGATGGGGACAAAGCACCCTTGGTGGTTACTATTATGGGCAGCTTCAAGGATCCAATGCATTATGTCTCTTAAGCTATCTTTTTCATACATAGAACAAGCTTGTGTTAGACTATTTATCTAGTGCTTTTATTAAACAAATTTTGGAGACCATACCCATTTACATAACATGATGAAGAAGTTGATGCTAGCATGAGGTAATTAATAATTAATTTAATACATAAATAGTTGAACCTCTCATTTTTAATTCAAAATTATGTAAATAATATATGAATTAAAATTCTTTTTGTTCCTTTTTCTTTAAATCCACCATCTTCGTATTTATTTAAAAAAATAAAAATATACAAAAAAAATCATTTTAGGTATATTATATTTAATCTCAATTAGTATTTTACATTTCAGTTACAGTTTACAATCTTAATTGGGGGTTGTTACTTTTAATTGGAGTTTAAAAATTCTGATTAGGCTCTTTTTTTTTTTTTTCCTGAGAGACTAATTAGGCTTTGTTACATCCCAATGAGGTTTTACAACATTTTTAGAAATCATTTTAATTTAAAAGTTGTAAGTGTAATAAGTACTTTATATTTTTCATCTTTTCATTTGAACATACTCTTTTGATGTTTTTGATGAAAGAACGGGGTGATATATTATTTTTGTAAATTGAATTGAAAAACAAAAGATTTATGATCATTTTAAAATTTTTAGTAATCTTGCTGCCAAGTGTGATGACATTAGTTATCCAAAAATTATAATTTAGAAAGAATAAAAATTCAAAAGTAACAGATTTGATTGATGTAAAAATCGAAGTACAATTTGAAGAAAAGATAATGATCCGAATTTGCCTAGAGCATTTTATAATGAATATTGTTTGAATAACCATCTTATATTTCGCTCAAAAAAAATCCATCTTATAGATTTTGATAAACGGCTGGTCACGCGTATATATTTATAATGATTGATTGCCTCGTTTTCTATTTTAAACCATTCATTTTTATAATATTCTTGTTTCGTTTTCTTTATAATATTCCATTGTTTAATTACATTTATTTCCGTGTCTTTTATACCAATGAATAATTAAAGATGAGGTAGCTGCTTAAATTATTTAGAGGGATTTTGGTTTTGGATTCAAGGCGAAAATAAGTTTGAATATAGGATCTAGGGCGAGTATAAGTTCTTGTTGGTAAAAATGAACTATGTAGATTCATATAAATTATTCGGGGGTTGAGATTACAAAGTCTTGGATAACAGTCCTAAGAATAGTCGTGATTTAATTATCACTTTCGTCCCCACGAAGTTGCGAGATATATTTAAATTGCAATTTTGGTTCTTAGAACACAATTTTATTTTATTTTGGTCCAGATAATTGCACTTTTAATCTCATACTTGTATTTATAGTCTCACTATTAACAATCTTTTTCATATTTAGTTTTAAAAAACTTTTTCTGTAGTCTCAATTATGTAATTTATTCACAACAAAATAAGTCAGATAAAAAATAGTACGAAGATATAAGCGAGGGGCTAAAAGTCCAACTAACCAAACCAAAATAAAATAAAACTATTTACTCACCATTGGGCTAATAATTTCTAAAAAATCGCTAATGAAACTTAGGCTAAAACTACATTTCTCTCTAAAATTTATAATGGGCTTCTGACGGATCAGGCCCAGTATCCAATATTTTAACCAATATTGTTTTGTTCTTGCCGATTATAACATTTGTCGTGCTATAAGCCTATGATTATTTTCGGATTCACGTGCTGGAGTTTATATTCGATTATTTAAATACATTCCCCAAAAGAAGAAATTTAATTTGTACTATGGAATTCTTTTAATTGGATTTCAGATAGGAAATTTAATTTGACCTGTTCAATTTTCTAGGATTGTTTAGTGATTCTCTCTATTTTAAACTCTTTCTACCACATTGTCAAAATTTCTTCAACAACCTACAATAGTTTTGCTTAAAAATAGATCGTAACATGAGCTAAGACCATTTCCAACAGCAAACTCTACAATATAGTTAATTCTACTTATTCTACAATTAAATTTACAGTTTCTCACTTTCATTTTCAATAGTCAACTTTACATTTTCTTCTACAATAGAATATTCCATTTGAATTCCTTTATTATTCATTTAATATAATAAATTTTAATTTTAATTTATTACTTATTAAATTTATTTTTATTAAAATATAAAAATAAAGAAACAAATTAACCTTTAGTAGTCTTCTTCATCGCTAATTTGCAGTTATTTGCCCTTATTTTCAACTAATTTGCTTCGAGGTTTGGGAAATTTTTTTTAACTAAAATTGCTAATTTGACCTTATTTACCAAATACATAAATTCAAATCCTAAAATCCTGCGTAGTCATTCATCGTCTTCTCCATTGCCGTTCTTACCGTTTCTCACCGCGGTTGCTTCCATTTCTCACGTTTCTTCAAATACAAATATTGAAAAAAAAAAGAGAATAGCGGGGTGGCCTCACGTGAAAAGTGTGACGCCACATTTCCCGTATCACTGTAGCCAAACGCGGAATCTGGTGGTAGCAGTGGTGGAGGACCGCGATCCCCCGGGAAAGATGCGTCTGCCGCCATTCTCCACGAGCTGCTAGAGATGATCTAAGGTTGTATAGAGATGGATTCTCTTCAAGTAAATATTAAGAGGATGGTAAATATTTGTATTTGAGAATTAACTTGTTAGACAAATCTACCAATATGTAAAAATTCTACAAAATTACATTAAATGACAAAATAATGTGTCTCTACTATCTAATCAAAATTATCTCAATTTTGAATAATCATAACTCCTTCATTTCCATCCAAATTATGCAAATGATATATCAAATAAAAGAAATATCAAAATAAACTCTTTTGGATTCTCTTTAATTAAAGATACATCATGTCAATATCTATTTTAAAAATATCTACAAAAAATAAAAATAAAAATAAAAATATTTTAAAGGTTTGTTTAATTTTCAATTACGGTTTATCCATTTCAATTTGGATTTTTAAATCCTAATTAGGGTTTACTAGTCTCATTTAGTGTTTATAATACCTCAATTAGACCTTATTGCATCTCAATTGAGTGTTATAATATTTTCTTAGAATTAAATTAAATTTAAAAGATGATGACGTTGTAATGGTACTAACTATTTTATTCTTTTGTGATGTAACGAATAGAGAGAACACTAATTAGTACACGTTTCAATCGTCCAAGACGTAACACTTTTATGTAATACGGGATCTGAACCTGAATTTTTAAAGTTCAATTATATCGAAAATCACGGTAATTTCTGCTCAACTTAATTTATATAACAAGTGTAGCATCTACAAAACCGTAACCACGTGATAGCATTTCATGCAACGAACAACACAAGTCACCACCACACTCCCAAGTCTCTCTCCCACTCGATTCAATTCCATCACGCCAAATTCGGAAACTCAACACACCAACTCCTACTTCTCTCGCACCACCACCCACTCATTCTAAAACCGTCAAACGCTGCACGCATCATTGTTGTTGTTCTAATAATTCTTCAACAAGAACCAAAAAAAAGAAAAAGATTCACATAATATATTTTTGATTTTGTGTGGCACCGCAACCATGTCGTGGCAGTCGTACGTGGACGAGCACTTGATCGCCGCCCCCGCCATCATCGGCATAGGCGGCAGTGTTTGGGCCCAGAGCGCCGCCTTTCCCTCAGGTATATATACAGTTTTTGTTTTTTGGTTTTGCATGGTGGAACCCTTTTTTTTTTATCAATCCTCTTGTTTGATTTGTGATGATCTTTCAACTTCTAATCGTATATCATGTGTATCAAATGACATCAAGAGTACGTATAATGGGTTTCATAACAAGAGGAATCTTAGATGTCCGCATCATTTTCATGAGGTTTTTGAAGATTCAATTTCAAATTTTGTTTGGTCTGTGATTGGATGCAGTTCAAGCCTGAGGAGATTAATGGAATTTTGAAAGATGCCAGGATACCTTGCTCCAGCTGGACTATTTCTTGGAGGAGCAAAGTATATGGTTATTCAAGGAGAACCCGGTGCCGTAGCTCGGGGCAAGAAGGTCTTTTCTCTTCTTATCTCAAATTAACGTGTGCATCTCTCTTGCATTTCCTAAATCTGTTGATTATCAATCTATATAACTTTATTCGTTGCATTCTTATCAATTACTTTGTCTCTTTGGAAACTATCCTATTTCATTTTAGGGAAATGAGATAAATTATCCTACTGTTTCACCAATTAGGGGGATTTATCCCATAATTTGAAAGTTAGGGTAAATTATTATATTGTTTCAACAATTAGAGAATTTTTATCCCGCAATTTAAAATTCAGGATAAATTGTCCTACATCTTTGTTAAAAATACCATAATGGAAGTAAACTGTAGAATAATTTACCATAACTTGTAAATTATGGGATAAACTACCCTAATTAGTGAAACACTAGAATAATTTATCTTAACTTTCAATTTGTGGGATAAAATCCTCTAATTAGTAAAACTATGAGATAATTGACCTTATCTCCCCTTCAATTTGATCGTAATAGGTTTATTATTAATCCAACAGTTAAATAGTTAAATGGGACTTAGTCATGTGAGACCAAAAATACAATTTTACTAAAGAGATGATCCTGCAGGGTTCTGGAGGCATAACGATAAAAAAACAACACAAGCTCTTATTTTCGGATTGTACGAGTAGCCCATGACTCCGGACCAATGTAACCTTGTGGTGGAGAAGATGGGTGACTACCTTATTGATCAAGGCCTCTAGTCTATCTTCATCACTCACAATAACTATAACTATGTGGATCAAGCTTTTCTTTTCTATCCCCCTTTTTTGTAGGATTATATTTTCTCCCCTCTTCTATTCTCTTGTGACAATGCTTCTATTCATTTCTTACCAATGATGTTTATCTGCATCACCTATGTTCTTCATACTTGTTGATTTTTTTGCCAATGTTTGTTACATGTCTTTTACTGGATGCTTATTCTATGATGTGATTAATTTTCATTAAATTATTATATGTATGCTATAATCTGAATAATATAATGAATATTGAATTAATAGTAATTATGTGATTAAATTAATCATACAAAGCGTGATCCAAACATCTTATAAATCCATGAAAGTGATACGTTTTATTTGCTAATCATCACTAAGATTCTCCATACATGGTGCACCTTGTGTACAGTTCCAAGGGATGAATAATTGAGACTGTTCTTTTTCAAGTGGTCAAGGGTCGTCAAGAAATGATGTTGTTGCAATAAGAAGTAATGCCCTCACCCTTTAATGCTAGTATCTTTCAGCTCGCAGAATTTTGATTTTGTCTTTTTTCAAAGACTTACTCAACTTTCTCAATAATCGAGTTGATTCAATCCTAGCTTCCTCCGATCCTCTATAGTCAAAACATCTACTTTTGCAAGATATACCCAATAAAATGATTAATTACTCAATTTCAAACAATAATTTGAATTTCTCTCCTAAATATAGCGAGTTCAAGCAAATAATCATATTCCGACACCGGTAACAAATAAAATAAATAAATTACTTAATTGTATAAAAAATTAGTTGAAATAGGCAAATGATGACAATAATATTCAATTGCTAATATATAACAAAGTGGTGATTTACATTGTTATTTAATAACCCCTTTTCCATTTCAAGAAAAAAAAATTTAACCCTTTTTCCTTCCTAAAAAAGCACTCTAAGAAAGACACAGTCTTGAAAGAAATCTGAAGTTGATCGGTAGGAGGGTGTTTTGGTATTTATGTTATCTACAACCCGTTAGTTCAAACTCAAATCTAAATTGCACTAAATGTAAAATTTCAAATCCCGAAAAATATTCTCCGCATGTTCCTTATTTCTCACTATTTTTCAAATGCAATTATAAATAGTGGCAACGCAAATTTACATTTCTGCAGCTGCAAAAAGCAAATTGCATATGGCGTTGGGTTGAGGCATGTCGACGGCAAATCTGCCGCGGGTTCGAGATGCCTTAGGAAATAAAACCCTAATTTGTAACAATGCGCCGTCAGTTGTGCTATATAAATCCACACTTCCATCTCTAATACCTCAGCGCAGAACCGCATAAGTCAAATTTATCGCTCTTTGTGTTATAAATATAAATATTTATGAACATAATTTAGAATTATTTATTTATAGAATTTATATCCTATATATAGATTAAATTTTATTGTATCTTAAACAGACGTAATCATTTATGAGCTCACACCTGCGATTCTTTTACTTGATCAATCGAAATGCAAAAGAAAGCCAAGTGGGAAACTCTATTGGCTAGGTATAGTCTAATTAAGCAAATCCATAGATGATTCATGAATTCAAATGAGTAATTTTCTTTTGACTCGTTTTTACTCACATTTTCAAGCCGATATTATCATTTCTCCTTCGCAGACAGTTTTACTTCGCGAGAGGATCTGGAATTCGGTCCGGATCCCTTGTTACAAAATAATATTACACATTGTGTTACATTACTTTGATTATTGATAAGTGTACAAATCAATGGTGATAAATCATATCGATAATTAAGAAAGATTCTTCCATAATTAATCTCTCTTGATTTATACACTTGTCAATAATTCAAATAATGTAACATAATATGTAACACCATTGTCTAACATGGGATCTCAGAGTTCTGGAATTAGGAAAATTTAAATGATTCAAGATTAATTGTGGGATGCAATTCTCGAGAATTGATAGAATTCGGGGGAAAATATAAAAACCATATATGTGAAATTGAAGCTCTAAACAACACCCTAGCACCGTGTCCATCAATTGGCTTTGGCATAGGTTAGGGATTGTGAATGAATGCTTTTGTTTTCTTGGGAGAGAAAGACGTGGGAATATGTCTGTGATGTGCCGACTTTCAAGAAATTACTAAATTTTAGGCAGAAAATAATTGCTCGTTTCGGCATTATTTTATTATAATAGATAGATTCCATCACGCCAAATTTGGAAACTCATCAACCCTCCCCTCCTACTTCTCTCACTCCACTATTTATTAACACCCCCTCTAAAACTATGAAATGCTTCACATATCATTGTTTTTATTCTAATTCTTTAACAAAAACAAAAACACATACATATATAAATATATCTTTGGTGGCAGTCGTATATCGACGAGCAGTTGATGCCCGGAGTAGATTGTTTTCATCTGGCGGCCGCCGCCATCATCGGCATAGACGGTAGGTTGTTGGCCAAGAGCGCCGCCTTCCCTCAGGTATGTGCAGTTTTTTTGGTCATTACGTTTTCTGACTAGAAGATATATGGGAGAATCATGTGTTTTAGTTTTTGTTGGTTTATTTGTAATTATCTTTTAACTTGTATTCGTATATCATGTATTCATGTGTATCAAATGCCATCAACGGTACATAATGGGTTATTTGATTCACTTTGGAAGTACACATGGATATGATCAAATGCTACTTCATATCCAAATGCTATCTACTCCCAAATTTTTCATGGTTCATCTTTATAATCAAAAGACACACATTTATGAATTGTTATTAGGAGTAATATTGGTTACAAAAAGGTTTTATTTTGTTTTCATATTAGAAAAGAATACCTTCGCATGCAAAATATTGAATAGTGAAATTATATTATATATTTGCATCAGGATCGTTTTAAAATTTTCAGGGGCAATGTGCTAATTATGAAAAATGGGCCTTCAAAAAACAAATACACTACATAGGATCGTATTTTAAATAAAAATAATAAGGCAAAAACTTGCCTTAGACCACCAAACAATTTAGGTGGATCTAGATAGTTCATTTCCACCAACCCAAACTCATACCCGCTTTGAATCCTAAATCAAAACTCATATTCCCTTTGGATTTTAAATTCAAACCTGCCTAAACAATTTAGGCGGCCTAACTGGAGACCTCCTCAAATAATAAAAAGATATAAAGAGTAATATCAATTATCAAAAGTAAAGATAAAAATCATACTTTACGATGAGCTTATCAAGAGCTCTTTTTTGAGACTCAATTAGCACTTCAACTTTTTTGTTTTTCATTCATTTCTCATATTCAGATTCATATTTTATAATTTTAGGAGGTATAGCTAAAACTCAAAATTAACAAATTAACATTTGATAATATCAAAAATTTAAATTTTTAAATGAATAAAACAACCTAAAAGACCGAAGACAATATAGCCAAAACGTCAACTCAAAACAAGTCACCCCTCATTATCCATTGTTCAGTCTTCATAAAATAAAATAATTAAAATAAAACAACAACAAAACTCATAAGTTGTTCATGTAATTCATCCTCTTAACTTTGCATTTGTGATATCCGCATATTTATTGTTTTAGCCTCTATCTATGTATAGCTGCATGGAGAACTAAACAGCACAATGCAATCTTCTTTCTTTATTATTTCATCTGATGTTTACGTTGATGATACATGATTGTTTCAATATGATTCCTAGTATGCACTTTTCTTGCATGTGCTGAAATCATTCGAAAAAACAAGAGCCAACTTGTGATTCGAATCTCATTTCTTTCAACTCTAATCATTGACATTACTCAAGAAAAAGTTAGACAATAAGCAAGTGAAGAAAAAATATGCACGTTCCTAAAAATCATCCTTGACAATTGAGATTAATTGAAAAAAAATTAATTCTTTAAATTAAGAAAAAGGATAGGCAGTTGAAAAAACTAAATACATACGCAAGGTTCACTTAAAAAATAAATAAAAAAAATACGTAAGCAAGCTAGGCCACTGAGGAGCTGGGCTACTGTAAAAATTTAGCATCATCATGCTTAGGTCTTTTTTCTTTTTTAATTTCTACTTATATAATAATTTTAAAAATTTTGGGGCCCTTAAATTATTGGGCCCTGTGCAGTTGCACAGGCTGCACTCCTCAAGAGTCAGGTATGTATTGCATAAATAATTGTACATTGTTTGCATATAAATATATATTTCACTGCATTTGCTACAATTTGATTATATGAACAAAATTATGAAATAATTGCAAAGTTTCTTTTCATGCATATAACTTTAATATCAACTGCATGCCACTATACATAAATTGCACACATTCAAAATTATCTTGCATATGACACGTTAATTACGTGCATGCAACAATATATATTATGCAAACAAATAAATTAATTATTGCACTCAAACCATAAAAAAATCTAGTAATAGATTGTGCTTGTTTTAATACGGAGATATTACTTGCAGTTAATGTTGGATCCTAAATTTATGTGCTTTTTCGTGGGTCAACTCGATTTGATGAGTATTTATCAAAACAATCTTATATGCAATAGAAACACATTAACATATACACATGTCTAAACATGTAATTCGGTCTGATTCGCCCAATAATCTTAAACAACCTACGTCTTATGATTTGGCATTGATTCAATTTCAAATTGTGTTTGGTAATGGTGATAGATAGATATTGTGATTTGAGAAAAGTATAATTATATTCCAGGAGAATCCGGAGTTGCAGTTCGTGGGAGGAAGGTCTTTTCGTTATCTCTTGCCTTTCCCACAAAATCGTATCTTCTTTATCTCTATCTATATATGCGTGTGTGTAGTGCATTCTAGATCAACTACTTTGAGACAGATGAAAGAGTGAATTGTATTTTCTTGATACTGTTTCGTTTTATTTTGATCGTAACAAAATGAAACTTAGTTGTATGAGTCAAAAAATACACTTTACTCCAGAATGATCTTGTAGGGATCTGTAGGCCTAACTATAAGGAAAACAACAAAAGCTCTGATTTTCGGATTGTACGAGGAGCCCATGACTCTGGGGGAGTGTTACATGGAGGATATGTGTCATTTTGAACAAGTCTTTAAATATCAATTTCTAACTCATTTAGTTTAGGAATTAATTTAAATAAATTTTTAAAATAAACTATTTGATTATTTAGGTCCATGTGATAGGATTTGATTCGTTATGAATTTTTGTGTGTCTACAGATGCTATATCTACATCACCTGCATTCTTCACACCTATTGGCTTTTTCGCAAATATCTTTTATCTGTTTTTTGTTAGATGCTTACTCTACAATGTGATTAATTTTTTTATTAAATTTTATGCGTGTTTTGGTATGAAAATATGTAAAATTGGAGTGCAATGTAATAGTGGATCTCAGCTTGTATTATATTTATTACTCTGTTGTTAGTTGTCACAAGAAAAAAATATTTAAATGCTATTTGCATACCAAGAATATTATTTTTATTTAAATACAAGATCCTCCATTTCAAATTGTTTTTTCATCTTACATTAGTATATTACTTAAATTTATTGTGTGTTGTGGGTGATTTTGTCGTGAGAGATGACCTAATTGAAGTTGATTGAAAAGAATGGAATCTGATGAATTATTTGACTAGGACATGCTATTAAACCCAAGACCATTGCGAGGTGTCTGATCATATAAATTTCAAGGAATATAGTGTTGAAATACAAAAAAAAAGAAAAAGACAGTGAACTCTTATGAACTTATGAGAGAACTCTACCTATAAAATGGAGTGTGTGACTGTGTGTATGAGAGTAATTATGTGATTGAATTAACCGTAATCCTGAAATATTTGAAAAACATGGAATTGATATATTTTATCTCTTAATCATCAATAGGGTTGTATTTGGTTTCGTTCTTTTAAAAGAAAAACAGATACCGCTCTATTTCTCTCTAAGAAAAATATAAACAACTATCTAACATTAATATTTTCATGTAACTTCACTCTTTTAAGATTCAAATCGAACACACTCGGTGCACCTTGTGTTCTACTGCGATGGGATACAAGCCTCTAGTTTGCAACTTGCAAGATATACCCAATAACATTATTAATTTCTCAATTCCAAACAATAATTTAAATTTATTATCGCAATAAAGTGAGTTGAGGCAAATAGTAGTATTCCAACACTGCTACAGAAGATAATAATAATAATAATAAATCGGTTTTTTAAATTGTTTCGCAATTATCGTTGAATTGATAGGCAAATTATAAAATTATATTTAATTGCTACTACATAACAAAGTGGTGATTTACATTGTTATTAACCCTTTTCCCATTCGTAAAACAAAGAACTCTATTTTGATATTTTGCCCTTTTGAATAAAAAAACAAATCTGGTATCGATAGGTAGGAGGGTGTTTTGGGTATTTAGGCAATAAAACCCTAATCTGTAAACAATACGCCGTCGTTGCGCTCTATAAATCCTGGCTTCCATCTTTAATACCTCAGCGCAGAACGGCAGAGGTCAATTTTTATCGCTCTTTGAAGCTTTTCTTTCTTTCTTTTTTCTTTCTTTTCCCCCGAACAGAATCTGAAGCAGAGACTGTGTGTATCGACGTTGTGCGAATTTGATTCAATAATGCACTCTGATCGAAAGTATTCTCTGCAAAATCAAATTTTACAAGAGAAGGTGGGCAGTTGTTTTTCATTCTTTTTCCATTGAAAATATTCAACAATCATCTTCTCCACATGCTTCAAACTCCCCCATTCACCTAATTTCTTATTTATCATTTTTTCTGCAACTTCATACTGGAATTTGAAATTCGCGTTAGGAATTTCCCTTTGCCCCGACTGGTGATGCTTATATTTTGAATAGATAAAGAATTGATAATGATTTTAATTATATTTCTTTTTCTGAACAAAAGCTTAAATTCTTGGATTTTCAGAGTGGAGAATTTACTGAAATTGTTAAACCTATTTATACGGCACTAAACATACGAAACACAAGTTTAATGTATACGCATGAAAATTTTAAAAATTGCAACATATGTTGATAGCTCGCTAGATCTAAGTTCGGAGTGGTAACTTTTAAGAATAAATCCATATTTTTTTTAAACATATTCCCGTGATAATATGTTATATTCACGTGGCATTTAACAGCCACTACCACTAAATTAACACCATACAACTATTAGGATGTATTTGTATAACAAAATAAATTGTAGAATAGATTTGTATGATTAAATTTGTGATGGATTCGTATGATTAGATAAATTTTATGATAGATTTGTATATTTACCCATTTTTATACTGATAAGACAATTTATTGGCCAATGTATCATTCACCGTGAAGGTATTTGCACATTCAAGAAAAGCTTGTCATATCCAGAAGTCGGCAAACGCAACTGTTTGAAGAAATAATGTTTGTGACACCATAATTATCTCGATTACATTGGATGTTTGTTACACCAAAACATATTGGTCTATTCTCTGACCATGCATTTGATGCAATCTTTTGATTTTTCAAATATGTTTGATGGAAGATTGATGTGCCCATTTGAAGTGGTTTCTTATTGTATCTTGCTTTAATTTGAGTGGTGTTTTAAAGGGAAATATATCCTCATTTACGAATTCTATCTTATGTTTTTTTAATTAGGTAAATCTATTTAAAGGTTTAATTTGGTTATTGAGGCCCGTTATAGTGTTAAAATTGCCCGATGTGGTAATTAAATCTACTTATGTGCTTGCATAGACACGTCATGTGTAATTTTATGCCAATTCAAGATTGCAGTTCAAAAAAAAAAAAGTAAG
>AYJT01108795.1:0-11335 GCA_001278415.1 Ocimum tenuiflorum
TGTCAGCAGACCAACTGATCTGGAATATATTTTAAGTAGATATTGACTTCTTTATTTAAGTATACTATGCTGAACCGACGGGCCAACCCGTAGCGCAGTCGGTCCAACCTGTTTTGGCCTGCGGCCCCATCAGGTCAACCCATTTAGCCCGATTTCTTTACAGTTAAAAAATTTTCGACCCTAACCCTTTTTTTTAATCGGGTTATTCTGGCCAACCCACGAGTTTCGAACTAAATTGACATCCTTATGTAATTCTAACTATTTTCTTTTATCACAATGCACTCTCAAAGTAATATCAATGCATTAAATTTAATTTCAATCATTTTTTCTGGTATCAGAATACATGGAGTAGACTTGCTGATATGGAAATTATAATAAAGAAATTTTCCTGTCGAAATTCTTGACTTTCACATTAGGGTAGTTTCACATGTGATCGAGCTATAGCGCGGTCGTGTTAAAATATGCCAAAATTAAATTAAACACGTTAAATTAAAATTGTCATTATTCCGTTTGAAAAATCTAAGTAATTTTCATGATAATTCTTATTCAATTTAAAAGAATTTCTCTTGTGTTTATGTATGTATTGTATGTTATATTCTATGCATAGGATAACAATAAATATTTATCAACAACACATGAAAACTTAAATTCCAACATGATTCATATCATAAGTTTGAAAAAAAATATAAAGATAAACAATTGATATAATTAAAGTTTTCAGTATCTAGGAACTAAGAGAATAAATTAATACAATTGTGGGACTCATAAATAATAAAACTAGGGATGTAGCTTTAGGATTTAAAGTAAGTTTTTGATTATTTGTTATTTAGACAATTTACATCAATTGAAGTTCATTTTTATTTACTTCATATGCAATTAATTGTTTTATAATAAGACAACGAATGTATAAGAGAAGATAAAATAGATTCCTAACTTTCCAGGCCCGACGAGCTAGCCCGAAAACCGAAGGGTTAGGGTTAGGGTTGAGAATTTTCAACCCGAAAAAAATTCAACCCGAATCAACCCAGATCGAATAACCAGTAGTCCGATAGGGCTGGCCCGTAACCCGACGGGTTGGCCCGATTGACATCCCTAGAATTACATTTGAAATATTTGAAAGGAAATAAATTTCAGTGCTCCAAATGAAAAATTGGTAATAGTTTGGTACACTTTCCCGACACAAAAACCATAATTCAGTAACCTTTTAAAAGATTAAGCCAACAAAAACTTCACCAAGAAAGTAACTCGTGTTGGTAAATTTCATATCTAACTACACAAATAATTTTGATGAACAGCAACTGTAAGGGCAAAGTATTTACAAACAACTTATTTAGAAGAGGGCGAAGAAGAAATGAATGGAGGCGGCAAGGAAACAATATATAATAGTAAAATTAAAGAATTTGGTGCATCAAAAGAGAGCTTTTCAGTACAACTTTATTCTCGTCTCTACACGACTCCTGCAGATCGGACATAGCTGAAGTTCTTGTCCACACTCGCAGCATGTCTGGACAAAAACACAACCCATTTTAACTCTCATTGCATATTTTATGGATTTATTATAAATCAACAAAAAAACAATCAAGATTTACCTACCTGATGACCACACCCAAAAGCCATATCTTTGGGATTAGTGAGGCAAATGGGACATATCTGCCAAAAATATTTGGAGTTCAATCCTCATCTTACTATAATACATCCGAGTTGCTGGCGGAAAATATTCGTCGATTCTGTGTAATTTTTTACCTGGTGTTCGTAAGCAGAGGTTGGAGCAGAAGGGGCTGTATTCTCAGGAGCGGTGTAGTCGTAATATGAACTCGACCTGTACCGAAATGCATCTGTGGGCAGGGGTTTTGAACTGACAACTGGGGGAGGAAGAGCAACTCTTTCTGGAATGTTCCTTTTCCTTCTACTGAATGAGGAACAGTATCGTGGAGGCACGTAAACGGGTCATGCACACATGAATTGACAAAATTAAGAAGGCCAAATATCCGAGGATTGCATTACAAACTACGTGAGTTTTCAAATGATACATTACAAACTATATGATCAATGTGTTTTGAGTATAGGACCAGAGCTTTTGCCCAGTGATGGAAAACTGACTTTGCTCGTAGGATTTCCAACTCGCCATTTTAATATGAATTATGATTAAAATTTCAAAATTGGCATACGTACTCATGATGAGCACAATCAGCTTTCTTTCTGCTACTGGGCAAAAGCTCTAGTCCTATGCTTGAACATATTTATCATAGTTTGTAATATACTGAAATTCAGATGGTTGGCGATGTAATTGAAAAAAAGAAGTATAGTTTGTAATGTAATTGTCGAATATCTGACCAATTAAGAAACACACACACGCACAAGTAAAAAACGGGGGGTGTGAAAGAGGATATTACCCCAACAGATTAAGCTCCACTGTTGCTTTATACTGAGTAGGGATTTCCATCAATGCTGAGAGAGCAAACTCCGTTTCTTTTCGAGTTTGGTGAGTATTCTTAGCCATAATCTCTGTGAAGTTGACAAACTAAACCCCCAAAAGAGCATCTTAGTGAAGAAAACAGTATATGCCAACTCTTTAATAGGACATATGCCAACTATTTGAAGCAAGAAACTAACCTGGAAATTATCGAAATCCCTTGCCGGGATATTGTCGTCGAATTCCTTCATCATATCCCAGGGGCCGTCTCCAACCCCAACTAATACAATGGATAAAGGCAGCTTGCTGCATTCATCATATAAAAATATTTCAACAAAGCTGAGAAAATCATCATATGTTAACCAATACTTACCTAGCTTCAACAATTGCTTGAACAGTCATCTGCTCCTGTGGACTCAACTGCCCATATTCAGTATCAACACTTCTTGTGACCTACGAAGGTGGCAAAATTTACGAGACATGCAAAACCAATCAAATATTGTCGTCCAGACGAATTTTATTGAAACAAATAAACTCCTAAAACTTTGTATATCAGATGCACATAAAACTTTTGCTTCTAAAAGTGATTGATGACAGATAGATCGTTCTGAGACGTGCAGATAATTATACAACAAGAGATTAAGATCAGGAAAGACGTGGATTTGGAAACAAATAGCCAAATCATTTGGAGTCACATGTCACGTGCATAGATTAAAAAAATGAAGGGCAGTATGTCAGTGCGTGCGTGTGTAGACTTGCCCAGAAATCTTAATACGATATAATGATCTAAAGGAACTCAATCACAACATGTCCAAATATAAAAATATTATGAATTCAATTCAGAATTTCTAGAAAAATAAAACAGCTGCAGCCCCTTGTTTTGCTTTCAGAGAACATCAAATATATTCATAAATTGTAAATTTTGCTTAGTATTTCAATAGTCTCATCCTTGATGGCAGTCCACTCACATTTATTCTACATTCATATACCTGTCCATCTGCAATAATCACTAAAACATGGTACTGTCCCCCATTCTGCTCGACGGTAGTCATAGCCATTTCGATTATTGGTGCAAATGATGTTGGCCCTGCAGCATAGCAAGTCTGAGACAATTCTTTATCTTTTTAATTTTATTATTGAGCTACACACGATGGACTAAACATGGATTTACCTGCCAGTTTCAGATTTGGAACAAGTTCCCTGTAACGGCTTAAAACTTCCTGAAATCCATTGCAATACCTTCCATCGTGATAAAAACTGAACACATCTTGATCATGAGTTGATGCTGTCAAGATCATCAAAAGAACGAAACATGTCACAAATTGTTGAGTTGTGTTAACTATAAGATTAAATAACACAATTTATTATGTACCATCTCCAAACCCAAAACAAGGGATCAATTTATCATCATCGAAAGCTGCCAGGGTTTTCCCGATGATGGTTATTGCTTGTTCGTAGGGATTCAGACCACTTCCAATATGATGTAAGCTTCGACCATTAAATGATTTCTTGCCTAAAATTGCAACCGAGTTCATAATATTTCTTCACAAGTTCTAGTAATGCTAACAATCTTACTTGGCATAAAATAGATCTACCTGTCCATTCATTGCTCTTCGTAAAATCAATCCCGATAATTAGGTTTGAAGACTCAAGACCAGCTCGAGCAAGAGCTTCAGTCACCTGCATCCGAGATCTATATTCAGAACTCATACATGGGGAATATGTGTCTGTACAAACACGATGGCATATAAAGTATACAGAAGACAGGTTTTTGACAAATCACAGCCCATATAGGTCATTTAGATCATAATTATTGAACCATTTCCTTCTACCCCAACAAATATTCAGACATTCAAACTATCAGCGTCCATTCATATGTCAAATGACATTTAGAAAAGCCATTTTGAAGCATTTTTCAATTCAAAACGTAAACCACTAATAAATTCTTCTTCTTTTGTAGCCCCTTGTTGATAAATTATGACACTTTTTTATCAATCCGTAGGATATTGATTTGGTGAATACTCTATATTCCTCCCCCATGGCATATCATTGTGCAAATACAGAGTGTTTATTTTCTCCACTTGACAAAGAAATCAGCATAATGTCATAAGTTCCATATTCTAAAAAATCCTATTCGAAATCCTTCCCCAAAATCAAAACCTTAAGATGGCTGCATCATAATTAACATCTCGTCCCCTGAAAGTTCATACCAACTCCATGCAGCCAATGCTCGCAAGCACGTTTGTGTTGCAAACATTCGTAAAAGCAGTACTGAAGAACTTCATAGTTCTCTCAATCTTGTCCATAATTCAGTTATCAAAGGTGAAAATTTTGCATGCATTTTATATGGATATGGTGTTGAAGCCCACACTTTCCCAAACTAGGGAACATATGCACCTCAACTATCTCTTCCAGCTCATTCATTTCAATAAGACGCTCAAACAAGTGACATGATATCAAACAAAACTGCCAAATCCGAGCTTCATCTGCACCAAACACGACACATACCTCTTCTAATGATCGATAGTTGTCAGCAATCTTTGAATACCTCTTATCAAGCCTCTTTTTTGGTGCATGTGCATGAGAAATAGGCACATCATATTGGGCAGGCGCAGGAGATGGATGTACATAATCTTGTGGAGGAGCATAGAACTGCTCGGTCGGTGGATAACCTGCTGGTGCTGGATAAGGATATGCTACAGGGTAACTCTCGTAATCTTGTGAATGCGATGATTGAGTGACATCATGCTGCAAACTAGAGGATGAACTAGACCCAGTGGTTGAAGGTTGATGCGGCTTAGGATAACTATTTGCGTAATTCGAAAATGTCGAATGAGCATTATCATGCTGCCACCCAGATGATGAACTAGACTGAGTTCTTGATGTTTGCCTCCAACTACCTTCATCTCTAGGGCTAGAATTCTTGTTCCCCATCAATTCAGATAATCAGCAAAAAAAAATTATACCTCCACAAATACCAGAAATCTGTGAATCCAATATTCCAAAGTTCCCAACATAAGTATCAATTGCCTTAAAATACCAACCAAAAACGATAAGTCCAGATATTACACGACAAAAGACAAGGAATCAAGTGAAAATTAAACAAACCTCTAACAAAACTAGCTGAAACAGCCAAACACAAGAAACCAAATTCTGCAAAAGTAAATGCCCAATTTTTCAACTGCAGCGCGCGAGAAAATTCATGTAATCCTACTTTTGATCACATACAGCAAAAGAACATTCAACATGAAATGTGAAATTGACAAGTTTCTAAGTAAAAAGGCGGCTTCAAGGGAGAAGATTACAATAAAAACGTCTTGGTAAACGGTGGACCGACTTTAGACAAAACAATCAAAAGTCCCTTTCAAAATTAAGTCGTATCAGATAATACCCACTGTTTTATCTGAAATTACTCCATATTTATCGTATAGACTTGTCGAAAATATTCAGATAAGCCCAAGAAGGCCACCCAAACGCGCAACACGCCGAATTTATGAGTCCACAAAAATATTGATAACTTACAACCTAAGCGAAAAATGTGAAATCCAGTTAAAACCCATCTCCACGATCTCCACGGTGCACCCAAAAATCCATCAAAATTGTAACTTCTCAGGACTTAACCAACCTTTTCAAGATCTCAACTCCCAGATTAAATTAGCATACGCATGACAGCATTTCCTCGCTTCCAGATGCCGTAGCAGGATCCCAGAATGGGTTTCTGAGAAAGGGAATTTGACCGAGAAAGTTACAAACAAAAGAGGTTCAACTTTTTCTAGATATTAATACTCTGTTAAGAAATATATAATTATAATCTACTTTATTAAACACAGAAAATACGCAGGCAGCTGGAACTTTCTTTCTACTTTTCTAGTTGCCTAGGAATGATTTGATTGCAAAAGGGAGGCTTTTTCTTAGTGGGAGTTTTGGAAGTGCTCGACAAATTATTATAATCATAGTTGTTGCGGACACTCAATGTCTAACTAGTAAAAAGGATTACCTCTTTTTCTAATTATATTTTACTTTAGTTTTTTCTCCAACAATCTTGATAGTTTATTTGTTTTAATCAGGAAAAGCCCCATGTTACCCAAAAATTCTGAAAATGAAATCTTATATCTGATTGAATCCAGTACTACACCGAAGAAAATTGATGACTTATCGCACGTGATCTGAATGCAATCATCAACAAGAAATTATCAAGAATGAATTTTGCACCGCCAAAATTACTGTCAGATTAACTCACAAAGGTTTCGATATGTGGACCCCAGGCGGACCATTTTATCTGCGAGTGAGTTTTGTAGTGCGAAAATGTAGTATATTATTTCCGCAACCAATTTCAATGATCTGTCTTCATTTAAGTTTTTTTTAGAAATGTGTTCAATTAAGTTCGGTAGTGCTTGTTGTATATAATTTCTTCCAATCAAGTTGAATGACTTGTTTTCAATTGAGTTTTTTTTCTTTTTTTTTCCGTTGAGCGATCGTTTTCAATTGAGTTAGGTATAAATTGCACATTTCTTGTTTTTGAATGCAAGCAAATTGCACATGCGCAATACTATTCGATGCATGCGGTGTACTTGTAACTCCATTGTAAATTTGTAATTGAGCTCTTAGTTTATATGTCTCATCCCATATAAAGTAACACTAACGCTGGTAAAACTCCACGCGCCATTATTTAATATATAGACTAGTTTTGGACACGTATACTTAATGCATGTGTAATGAGCTACACAAAGTCAAACTAGGATTAACAAAATTATATTGCATTTGCATATATAATTTAGTCGGTCATCTCATTTAATTTTTTTTCATCAATATAACATCAAATTATTATATATAAACTCAACATGTATAGACTTAATAGAAAAGGAGCTGAAGAAATACAAAACCAGCAAAAATATAATTTTAATACTTAATATAATTAATTCACTATCGAAATGTATGATTTCTTTAAATTTACATTATTGTTCATAAATATTAGCTAGAGTATGTTTTATCATAATTATTTCATAATAATTAATACTAAAATTATAAATTTGATAAATATAAAGCGAAGTACTATTAAAATTGTAGATGAGTGATGAGTGGAAACATTTGATTTGGAGTTTGAGCCTTCCGGCGAAGATAAAAATTTTCTTGTGGCGTTTCCTTTGTGACAGCATGTATGTGCCTATAAACTTGCTTAAACATAGGTTGAAGGTGGATGGTATATGTACAAGATGTAGAGAGGATTGGGGTAGGACGGGGCATACTCTTTTTCTTTGCAAAGAGTCACGGAAAATATGGACTCATGAAGAGGTGTGGAATGTGGTCAAGAAATATCGTCACTATTCTCCTTTTGAAGTAGGGAGAAGGGTGTTTGAGGAGCTGGGAAAAGACAAGTTTGCAGGTTGGGGGGTGATGGTCAAATCTTTGTGCAGCTCAACTTGGGAGCATCTGACCATTCCAGACTATTAGCTCAGAAAGAGCTGCGGATTTCATCCAGTGCTATTCAACGGCGAGACGATGCATTGTCGAGGAGGGGTTTCAGCTATCACAGCTGGGGGAGAGAAGGTGGTTTCCGCCGACGGCTGCTACATTTAGACTTGATGTTGATGCCAGTTTTAATAAACTCTCTGGTACGTTTGGTGTTGCGGTGGTGATACGGAATAGTGAAGGAAAATTGGTGAGTGATTCTTGCGAAATATATTCTGAAACCATCCAACATCCTTGAAGCGGAGATTGTTGCTGCGTTGTATGGAATCGGGTTGTGTTTACAGGAGAAGGCCGAACCATTTATGCTCTTCTCAGATTCGGCAAGTGCAGTACAACGCAGACGGAACTTCACCTTGGTTACCGGATGATACGGTGGAGACCTTTAATATGTTAAAAGGTTCTTCGACTATTGATGTAGCTCACATGTATCCTGATGCAAATGGGGTGGCTCATGAAGCCGCGAAGATAGGAGCTACTTGTAATAATTTAGTCATTTTGACTACAGATTTTCCGAAGCGTTTGGTTATCTACGCGAGAGGGATATGGAATAAAATGATTTTTTTTTTGCTAAAAAAAAATTGTAGATGATTTGATTACGGCATGATTGCTCAATGCATATAGATAACATTTGTAGTAAATGAAAGACTAAACCTTCAATTATATTAAAAATTATTTGTAATTTTTTAATTATATTACAAACAATCATAATTTTTAATTACATTACAAAATATAATTATTTTATTCAATTATATAGCACAATATTTCTATGACAATGAAACTGATTGTACAATGTCGGAATTCCATCTCATCAATTGTGTATTGCGTCATAGAGTCTCATTATATATATAATATATCATGAAAATAATATGCAAAAAATATTCAATCATATTCTAACTACGCATCTTCTTTGAAAATAATACAACCCATTTAAAATTTCAGACAAATGCTTTACAAACTATCAAAAATTATTTAAATATTGGATAATTTTTTCAATTTTTGCATTAAAAAATTGAGTTAACACGCCGCATTTGAAAAGGATTCAATATTAGTTGTCTTTGGTCGCACCATGATTTCAAAATGGACATGTTGACTCAATTTTTTAAAGTTGAAAAAATAGAGTGATCATATATTTGAACAAATTTTGATCGGTTGTACATTTATATAAAATTTTGGATAGTTTATATTATTTTTAAAAGAATATAGATAATTTAAAAATAATTAAATATTTTCTCAAAACAATATACTTAAATTAGATAAATTGAATAGGTGCCTACTAATTAGTCATGCCAACCGAATCTCCCTAGTTCATCCTTTAGTCACAGCTCCCACCGCAGTCGAACCACACGGAACCCATCGCCTTTCGGTACGAGACATCTTTGTCAACTTACCATCAACTCCCACTTTTCCTCTAAGAAGTTTCGCATTTCTCCCAACGACATTTGCAAGCGACCACCGGTCCACACCACGGACCACTTTCGAATTTGCACACTTAGGTCCACCGTTAGTAAATTTTACAAGATGAGATAGCGAATTATCATTGGGCCCATTCGCTCATTCTTCGGCTTATGTGGTGGAGTAGTCGGCAATTGCTCAACCCATTCCTCATCTTAAGCGCTACTTCCACCCCGAGCTGGTGATGCTCAACTCCTCGTAGCCAGTCCTCGATGACCTCCGTTTGTCTTTCTCCATGCACAATACCCGTTCATCTTCCCTCCGGAAGATTGGATCCTCTTCAACACAGAACCCATTGTCGATCTCATCCTCGTCAGTGAATGTGCATTCCACAGACAAATCTAACATCATACTCACTGCAGAATCAACAAAATCATCAGTGTAATTGGAAATTGGCAGATTTACCACGTTACTATTCTCGGCCTCCACCAAAATGTCAAACTCCAAGGTTGCAATAGTACTAGCTGCATCTGTCCCCTTCTCTTCCGATATTTTGCATGCCTCCGAAAACTTCACCCCTTTATGCTTTTCGACTCTACGGTCCTCGAAACTTGTTATGTACAAGTTTCCATCCCTTTTTCCACGAGCCAACACGATAGCACCTTTGGTGATTTTCCAGCTACTACGGTTGAACGTTGTTGTGTAGCCCTCATCACCCAATTTACCAACAGAAAGTAGATTTCACCTTAAACTAGGAACATGCCTCACTCTACGCAGCTTTATGGTCGATCTATTTGATGTAGCAATTCGAGCGTCTCCTCATCCCACGACTTTCAAAGGTACGTTTCCGCCAAGTGCACCTCTCCGAAGTCTCCAGAAGTGTAGTTCTCCAACGGTTTACCATTGTTGCAAAAGTGGAACGACGCTCCAGAATCTACAACCCATGACTTCGATTTGCTACACGAACTAACAAGCAAAGCGTCAAAAACTTCATCAGTAGTAACATTTACTGACCTTTCATCTGCTTGTTTTGCTTGATTATCTCTTGGTGATTTGCAGTCTCTCCTCAAGTGGTCAAATTCCTCGCAGTTCCAGCACTGAATTTGTATGTCATTCCTCCCTCTACTTCTACCCCTCGAAGTTGATCTGTCATTCGCTTTTGACCGATTCCACGTTCACCCTCTGTTTTTTGTTCTAAATGCCGATCCTGAGGTAATCTCTGCTTCCCTATGGCGAACCTTTTCACTGACAATCAGGGCTTTCACATTGTCGTACTTCATTTTGTTGTTGTCTGAGGAAGCACTGAGTGTAGTCACCGTTCCATACCAACTACCGGGCAAAGAAGACAACAGAATTAGGGCACACATTTCATCATAATATTTTATACCTACCGAATTCAACTGCATCGTGATGTGGTTGAATTTGTTACCCACATGCGTCGAATTTGACATCCTTAGGCTAAACAAACGTCTCAGCAGGTAGATCTTGTTTATGGCAGATAACTTCTCATTCATTTAGCATATCCAGCATCTCTCTCGTAGTTTTCGCCTCTGAGGTATGATAATCGACATTCTTTGACAAGGTTAGGCAGAATAGGCTCATCACCCTCCTATCCAAGCATTTCCAGTCGCTTTCTTTCATGTCTTCTGGTTTCTCTCCCAAAGCTTGATCCAATTGCTAACCGTACAAATAATCCTCAATTTGCATCTTCCAGAAACCAAAATCAGTACCACAAAATTTATCGATCATGATCTTACCTTCCGCCATCGAATCTGAATCCGTTCGAATCGCCCGTCGAACCTGATGCTCTTGATACCATTTGTTAGGAAATTAGCACGCAAGCGAAAGCAAATAAATAACCCACACAACAAACAACAATGACAAGTAAAGAACACGAGAATTGTTAACCCAATCCACCACGGATGGCTACGTTTGGGGGCACTAGCAAGCCAGGATATTATCACTATATGAGAGAATTTATTAGAGATACAATTAATGGCCAACCACACCTAGTATTTTCATGCATACACATATATATAAGCCTAGGATTACAAGATATGT
>AYJT01108816.1:0-10798 GCA_001278415.1 Ocimum tenuiflorum
GGTGAAGGAGTGGTGTAAAGTTGTATTATATTCTACGCGTTTCCTGTGGCGGTGTGCATCGTGCACCACTCTCACGCCGGGTTGTACTCTACGCTGCCTGGATGGTGCGCTAACAAACTAGCGGCGATCGATCGCTTTAGATCGCCCGGCTGTTGAAATGTCAAAATTAATCGATCGTATTACGAATAATACGTGGATCAATTATAATTTATTCGATTGGAACTGGTCAAACCGGTTGATATCCTCTGTTACATTATGATATTATGCATTGTATTACACTGCTTGAATGACTCACACGTGTATTAATCAATTAAAATAAATCACATTCTCAATAAAAAAAGATCTTAAAATGATTTACTTTCATTGACCGGTACATGTGTCAATCATTCAACACGGTTTTGAACATAAACTCGAGAATGACAATGAATAAAAAGTTAAGACTATGCAAACACAATCATGTAACAAGGGATCTCAAAGGTCGTTGTATAAAATATTATTTTATCCGCTACGGATTCATTGAAATTGAATAGTTGATGTTGAGTAAAAAAGAGAAATAATTAAAATTATCAACTATTTCAAATGCTATTTATAGATAACATATCCTTCAGTAAAAGTTGATGTAGGTGTGGAAAAGAGCAGTAAAATGCGGTACTATTTCGTAGCATGTGATATGTTCTATAAGATTGCTTTGGGAAAGAAATCAAGAAATGGGATTACATTGAAAAAAAGCAAATGAAACTAACTATATTAGTTAATCCAATTTTATTCTATGTGATAACAAATATGGAATGTTTGATTCTTCACAAATGAAGATCAACAATTTCTTTTATTTGTAGCTCCCAACATTAATGTGGGCATCGAAGGTCCATGAGGAGGTCTCCTGTCATAGATCGCCTAAATTATTTAGGCGGATTTAGATTTAGGATCCAAGATGAATATGGATTTGAATTGGTGGAAACGAACTATTTAGACCCGCTTAAATTATTTAGGCGTTGTAACACAAATTTTTGCATTCGAGCAGGGTCCATCTTAATTTTGATAGAGAAAACGAAGCTCGATAGAGTTTGAATTTTCGTTTTTAAAATCATTTTGACTTGATTGAGATGATCCACATCCCAAGCAGATTAGAAATCAAATCAGCTCATTTAACTCGATAGACAAATTTGATTTATTTTACACAAAAATCAAATAGAATGCATTTATTGTAGAATAAATAGATCATGATGGTAAACACTCGTGCTAGACTACCATATTGTTTAGTTTATAAATTGTGCTTGTTTAACTATTGTTGATGCATTCTTAAATCATATTTTGCTCACAATTACCTATAGTCAAACAAATTTAAAAAAGATAAAGTCATGTTCGAATAAATAAATAAAAAAAAAAGACAGAAACTTCATTAAATAAAGGATGATAAAAAAAAGGATAATAAAATCTCCAAACACTCAATAATTCATGTACAAAGTAAGGAGCTTTTGCACGTGCACCTTTTTTTTTTAACTTACCAGACTGATGTACTTACGTAGACTCGAACCCTTGACATTGTAAGATCATGAGAAATGTGATTACGACAACACCTCAGAGTGGTAGACTGCATGTGCACCTTTTTACACGAACTTTGGAATCATAAAAGACAACAACTTCCAATTGAGAGAATTCTATTAGAAGCACGAGTGTGGTCAATATGAAATATAAACTCCTTTACATAATTTAGTCAAAATTTCAAAATTAATTACTCCAAATATTTTGTCTGTAGGAGAGAGAGATTGCATTTATACGTTTAAATTTGAAATAAATTTATTTTGATGTCAAGGTTCATGATTTAATAAAAAGCAATGCGTCAACTTCAATATTAAACGAAGTTGATTTGATTGCAAAAACAAGCATTTAGTGACATTTAAGCTACCATGAAATAATTGTGTTACTAACACCTACTGTGTGACGCAACAAGCTAGATTACTTTATTCATTTTGAAATATAAATTCATGATTAACATAATCGAGTAGTATTTTTCAAATTTAATAGCTCTATATCTCAAGAACTATATTTTTTGATGCAGGCCTGCCTGTTCTTTCGGGGACGCCCCAGTGATAGACACTCATGTGTAAAGATCCTCCAAATAAGAGAGGTCTAAGATTCAAATCTCTGTTCTCCCATCCCCGTAACTCAAACGAAATGCATGCATGTCCCTGATTTTTGGTGCGGATATGTCGTTACTTCATATTATACATCATGTTTTTTATTTGTTAACTTTAAAATTTATTTTTACTTTTATATACTTAAGTTTAGTTTTAGGAATGTTATTTGATTTTCTAAAATCCAAATTATACTACATGATATTTGTAATTTGAAAGGGTATATCCTAATTGGAATGTGGAACTAACAAAGTCACAAAATATTTGTAAAATTAAACCAAAGCAAATAAATAAAAATTGAAGATAAATATTAAATAAAATATAACACAAAAATCTAAACATGTAATGAAGAATTTGCCTGATTTTATTTTTAAATCCCAAGTGTAATGGGCCTATAGTCGCGCACATAATAATTTTATTAAAAATTGTTGTAGTGATGGGAGGCATAATAATTTTATTAAAAATTGTTGTAGTGATGGGAGGAGCCTTTCGTTGAGTTTGAATAAACGCATTAGTGATTCATAGTGAAGCCGAATTAAGTTTCGATTATTCAAATAATATCAGTGTACAGTTTACAACATTGTAAACTATCCAAAGTATGATATTATTTCAATTTATAAAATAAAATTCACTAAACAATCTAACACAAGTTGATGTCAAAGTTGCTAAATTTTGCAATATATATTCAAACTTATGGTTAATAATGGACAGACTGAGACAGCAAGATATGAAGTATCATCTTATCAATCAACACTATAGACATAATAGTTAATAATAATTCTGTTTGAATTCAAATTATCATTCTTTTTTTTTTTTGTCATAAGCGTCATTTTATTTTGTGGTGGACAACGCCAATTGTACCTATACGGGTTCATTTTAACTTCATATTTAGAGTTCAATGTTACGTAATTTTAAAAAAAAAAATAAAAAAAAAAACAATCAAATAATAATAATAATAATAATATGAGTAGTAATGTGGTGAGTACTAATGAGCACATTCATACTTAAGGTCGAGTGCAAAGTCTATTTTGTATGTAATGCAGTGGATGGTACATATGATTTCACATATTTTATTTGGTAAATGCTCTAACATCTAATATGTGACATTAACAATTATATTAGAGGGGCTCCTATTAGACCGCCTAAATGATTTAAGCAGGTTTGAGTTTATGATCTAGAGTGAATATGTGTTTGAGTTTAAAATTCAAGATGGATATGAGTATCAGTTGGTGAAAATAAATTATTCAGATCCGTCTAAATATAAAGTGGAAGCTTTATAAGGTGTGTGAAATATTATTCCTTGTTTTTTTAGAAGAAAAATTATTATATCATTATCATTGTCAATCATTATTCTATGAGTGGATGTTTTTTTTAATAATAAGTCAAAATAAGAAAAATAGCCTGAACTCAACGGTAATGTAACAGGCAGAAATCCGACGGTCCAGATCACGTGATTATTCAAATGATTAATCTAAAGCTCCAAAATCATAGCAAAAAAACTAGCCGTTACACACCGAGCGTCCAAGCTCAACGTTCTTTTCTTCCGCTGTTCTTCATCTCCCCCAATTTCTTTCATCAATGAACTGCTAATTTCACTCTGTAGATCCTGCGAATTTTTCTCACTATTGAAAGATTATCAATCCTCTAATCTCTAGAAACCGATCATTCGAGGAATTGTTTGGCGAATCTCTCCATGGATTCGAGTTTGAAATCAGCCGGAGCAGTCACTCCTGCGAAGGAGAAAACCGCCCGATCTAAGTTGAATGAATCCGTACGAGGATCCGAGAATGCCAATCCCAATGTATCCAGTCCGGCATCGAAATTCTCGAATTCTCCATCGGTCGCCAAATCTGAGAAGAGCGCCAAAAAATCTGCCTCCAGAAACCCTAAGCACCTGATTTTGGCTTCGCCGTCGCCAAAGAAGAAGATTCGAGAGAGGAAGTTCGTGATCGCGAAGAAGAAAGCGAGGAACCAGGAGCAGAGTACATTGGGCGCTGCTGCTGTAGCCTGTGAGAAGTGTAAGAAGGCGATTGGTAAGTCTAAGTGTTTGTGTGTGGCGTATGAGAGTCTCCGTGCCTCTCAGGAAGATTTTTTTAAGAATCGCGATGAAATCAAAGATGAGGACTTCGATAAACTAGAGGAGCTTGATATGATGGCTGAGAAGGAAGGCGTGAAATATGGGGCAAAGAATGGATCTGAAAGGGAAATTGATAACTGTGTCTTATCAGAAAGGAACAGGGAATATAATGATAATGTCCAAGAGTCTGCTGCGAATGATGATATGGGTGTGAAGAGGAGTAGGGATAAGTTTCTGGAAGAAGCAAAAGTGAGAGTTAGGACGCCAGGATCCAGCAAGGTGATGAGTTTAGTGAAGGAATTTGAGAAAATGTCAATGCTCAAATCAGGAGATTCGAAGGAAAAGGATGTGGAGGAGGTGGAGCAAGATAAGAATGATGTTGTTTTAGATTCCGATGGACTGGAGCAATGTCCGAAGGCTCTAGAAACGCAGCTCTCTTCTTCGTCATTCTGCCCATCGAATTTTTATTTGACATCGGAGAGCTTAGGCCTCGATCCTCGTCGTTCACATTCGCTAGACAGCAGTCAAGGAAGGTTAGTGAGCATCGTAGCTCATATATATTTGACTAACGGAAAAGCTTGATAGATTGTCGTTTGCCGTTTCTGTTGTTTTATTTATTATATGTTGTCTTTGAATCAGCATTTCAACCATAACAACTGCTGGAGGTCGGAAATCCAGGCGAAATGTGAGAGCTTTTAACCTTAATTTTCTATTTGAGGCCGATTGTTTGATCTTTTTAGGTGGTGTTAACTGCTTTCACATTTGCAGAGTACAGAATCAGCTGCAAATCGTGCAAGAAGACATTGGAAGAAGAAACAGCTGAAAGCAACCTCTCAAAAGCCTTTCATGCTCAAAACGGAGGTATGCCCTGCAGAATCTGAGTCATGCCCACCATCATATGTTATTTATAAAATATTTCAGTGGAAAACTAAGAAGATGACGTTAGGGTGTGGATTATATGTACAATAGTGGAAGGAGAGACTGAGTTATTGCTAGAAATTGATAAGTTCCAAACACAAAACAATCAATTTATCAATTTCTGCATGCCAACCGGGTGTAATGATGATAGAAAGATTCCAAGCGTCTTTTGAGCAAATCTGTTGAGCCAGGCTAACTGGGTTGTATCACTAAGATGTACGATAATAGTATGCCATTAGTTATCCAACCCTAGTCGCTCTATTATCTAACAAGAAGTAGAGGCAAAAGGTGGATTTCTTTCTTCTGTTTAAAACAGGACTTGTGCGTGTTTACGCGATGGATTTTCTCAGTTAAATATAAAATGAGATGAGTGGCCGGCCCTTACTCTGTTTTTTCCATCACTAAGTGCGTCCATGCCTTTTATACAACTCAAAAATGGAAATTCTGCAGGAAAGAGGAAGATGCAAGGAGGAAGAATTTATGAAAAAGTTACAGCAGATGCTGGAGGAAGAAGAGAAGATGAGGATACCTATAGCTCAAGGTCTTCCTTGGACAACAGATGAACCAGAGGTAAGTTGCCATAACTAATTTATGCTCTTTTTCAGTTGACAAGTTTTATGTGTCTTCTTTGGTCAGTCGCTAAATTCAAACTATCACGTGTCAGTGTTTGGTGAAGCCTCCAGTTAAAGAAAGAACAATGCCAGTTGATCTTGTGTTGCACAGTGATATAAGGGCTGTAGATCGATCTGAATTTGATCAACAGGTATTCCTCTACATAACATGAAAGCATGCATAATGTATTTTTTCTCTTGGATTAGTCAATTGAGTGAAATATAATAAATTTAAGCTATGAATGCAAACATGTTGAGTGCCAATCTTTATGTGCTTTTCACCGTGCCAAAAAGTTCCCTTTTATATTTGCTTGCATTCCATTGTTTGTTACCAATTCCATTGTGTGCATCCTATGAAGGTTTCCATGAAGATGAATATGATCGAACAGTACCGGATGGAGAGAGAGAGACAACAGAAGGTACGCCACACAACTTGCATTCCAAACCCTTGTCAATCAACATGATGTTATTATTTTGGGATTTTTGAAATATTGTCTGATTTTGCAGTTGGCTGAAGAAGAAGAAATTAGAAGGCTGAGGAAGGAGCTCGTTCCAAAAGCTCAACCCATGCCATATTTTGACAGGCCCTTCGTCCCCAAAAGGTAAGGCTCACTCTTAGCACAGTTGAGCAAAGCAAACTAAAACTCAACCTACAAAAGCAAAGAACAGTCGTATAACATCGTGAATGTACTCGTTCGTATCAGGTCTGACAAGCACCCGACTATACCGAAAGAACCCAAATTCAACCTACCCCAACAAAAGAAGATCAAATGTTGCTTGTCTTCAGATATGACAGCACATTGCCATTGAAAGATGATGGGATAATAAAGCATCAATTCTTTTTGGTGTCATTCTTTCGATTTGTACATGTGGCAAAGGGACTTGCAATTTTGTGGCCCGGCACAATGGCGTGCCGAATTTGCGTATAAGTTCTGATAGCAGTGTGTTTCAGAACAAAGTGTTTGTTTTGAAGTGTTGCTCATTCTATCTTTCAGCACATGTCTCATCTTATTTATAATGTTTTTCTTATTTCTAGAAATATAGAATTAACAATAAGAGTTGAATAGAATCCCATGCCCTCGTCAAAATCAAAATGGACTAATTGCCATCCTATATTTTTTATAGAAATTCATTCTGATGTATGTAACGAAGATAATAGTCTGATATGGTTCACATAATATAAAAAGATACAGCTAATATGAATTAAAAGTACATTCCACCTGAGATGTGTTATAACACAAAATGCCAATCTGTAAATTATTATAACAGGGAAGGAAAAAATCGATTTATTTAATAGAATATGAACCGATAAAAAATTTACATGGAGCCATAAAGCATGCGAATAAAGGTTCATCTATCAAACCTCATTTTTAAATAAATAAACCTGCGGTTAGCACATGGTCCTAAAATTATGTAAAAATACAAAACTCGTCGTAGATTTGACAACATTGTTATGCCCCATATCACCCACTAAATAATACAACTAATTAACGAGGTAAATCCCTTTGAAACTTCAATAGCCAAAATTCAAATGATAAAACATTTAACCATTTCAACTAAAAAAATTGTTCAACCATCAATGCTGAAAAAGTTCTCGAGAAAGCTAAAGAACATGCCTAAATAATTAATAATCTATGGAGCAACGACGACAATTCTTCCGGCAACTTGGTCAAGATCCCGTTGTCCACTGGATGTGATCTTTCTCCCACTGCAAATCAACAAGAAGCAACATAAACCGAGGGCCGAGGATCACTAATCAAAATAATTCAAATTGAAAATGAGCAGATATAGTACACGAAATGGAAATTTTATGTATGAAAATATGAGGTGAACAATCAATTCTATGTGCAACGAAGGCTACTCTAACTCCAGTTCATTTATAGTTTTCTAATTGTATTTAGTACTCACACAATTACACAGTTTAGAAGCATTGGACTTCTAAAGATAAAAATAAGATCATCAAATTATACAACCAAAAAAAAACTATAGAGAATTTATATTAAATAAAAAGGCAATGGGACAATAAGCCTACCTTTCACCTTTCAGAGTATGACACAAACACAGAAATTTAACGAAACTAGACATGACGCTTACCCCCTTGAATCGAGCTCAATGATGTTCATGTCCTGCAACTGTTGAAGAATGTTACGAGCAACGGATCCACTGCTCTTGCCAAAGTGAGGTGGACGGCTTCCATTCCTCTTGCTTCCACCATAAATCCTACGGAAGGCACCAACACCCAGACCTCCCCTCAAGTAGATCTTCCTAGCCATGGAAGCTGCAAAATCAATACTCATAGTTGGTACGAAAGACCAAAAATACTATTGGAAAAGCAAGAACTAAATGACATTATTGCATAAGAATGTTATAATATATGTAAAAGCAATTACTAAAGGATAGATAATACTCGTGCACCAATATGCTAAGTACTAAACAGAAGTTGGTAGCAATAACTGAAAACGTAATTTTCCACAAAGAGAATAAAAGGAATGTTAAAGGGGGATCACCTGCCCTAATGTAGTACCAGTCGGGATCATAAGGAGCAAGCTCTTTCAGCACACCAGTTTTCACAATATCAGTCCACTCAGGGAGCTCCATCTATTAATTGAAAAAGGCAGAAATGTAAAATATCATTAAACTGTAAAATATTGGTTAAAACTACTTTTAATCAGTAAATAAATTGTAAATGCAGAGGCAATCACTAAAAATTGCAGCTATTCTGTAAGATAAATATCAACGTACAATGTACGTTATCAAATACATTAAGGGAAATGTTACAAGGGGAAAAACGTAATTTCTTAATCATCCATTATTTCTTGAGCATTGTTTTGTTTTCGGGGAAGCGTGGAGTCACCAAGCTGCCAAATACTAACGTAAAATCACCAGAGGAATAATAATCTTCATCAATTTATCTTCTATATGTTCCGCCAAAGATATAGATCCCTACCGGAATTAACTCACAACGGATTCCCAACACATAAGCACAAAACAAGCATTCGAGCAGCAAGAAAAAGATTGAAATAAAAATCTGACCTTTCCGGAGCGCTTGAGGTGAGCGGCGTAAGCCTTGACGAACTCGTGGGGAGAAACATCCTTAACGTTTCTGGAGGTCGCCATTGATGAAGAGATCTGAAATCCTGAGCAGCAGCTCCTTATAACAGTCTCGACAGTGGCAAACGTTATAGGGTTTACTAGTTAGGGTTGTTTCCACGTTTATATAATATAATTTCTCTTTTGATGATTGGGATTTATTTTGGGCTTCACCCAATTTTATAAGTACATTGGGCTTCACCCAAACTTTCTCTTACTTTTCTGGATAAACATAAAATTGCTAATATTCCTACAGATTCTCCTCCATCTACGCTAATTCGTCCATCAAGTTATGTAACCTGTATAATGTATTACACTGAAAATTTAGCTTTCTAAGAGAAAATAATCATTTTTAATACAAAACAATATCTAGGAATAACTTGTCTGCAATTTTTTCTAACGATCCTAACAGTATAACTATATAGAATTCTTACAATATACAAATTTTAAATTTTTTTTTGGTACAAAGTAAGAGGCTTAGCCTAGACTAAATAACCCAAGGTTGGATCATACTTCTGGAACCAGCTGAATCGTTGCTCCTAGGGATGCCACCAAATTTGCTTCACGGTGGATATGTCTTGGTTCCACCGGAAGGCTACAACAAGAAATTAGGTGTGTTGATAATATATACTTTCACATTCAATAGCACCCAGCAACTTCTTTTGTAATAGGAAAAAAGAATGATGGGATATAAAAGAAAATGGGAATATACTTGTCCCCGTATTTGCAGTTAGATCTTCAAATTGTTTTATGTGAAATTTTAAATTATTATAGTTTAGAAATTGGAATAACTCCTGAAAGCGAACTGGAATATCGGAATTAGTGAATATCAATAGGAATATGATTATATGAAATAAGTAGTACCAAGAACACCATGTACAAAATAGACACTGCAACCCCTAAACAAAATTTTCCCATGTTCCCTAAAAAGACATCCTAATACCAGAAATTTCCCTACGCTATAATTTTGCCCTATATTCTGCGCAGCATGCCTTCCATCAGGAACAAAACTACTACTATGAACAAATTATACTAACGTAGAATCAATGACAACCTTCAAATTAGGGACTTCGTAAATTTTCCCATCGATAAAAATTTGCAACGTGCTTTCCTCCGCCTCATATGAACTGTACATGTTAGCTTTCACCTTGTTAAGTATTTACAACTGTTGCCGCTGTCTAGTCCTGGGATAACTGCCTTTACGGGTATTCCTATTCGGCCTGGTTGCACTGTTGCCCCAATCCTCATCGTCATCATCGTAATCATTGTCCATGTCTGCCATTCGGACAGACTTCCCGCCTCTCCTGGAAGGAGGTCGTTTCCTTTTGATGTTTGCTGTGTAGGTTGAATAGTCGACTGTGTCTTCCCTCAAGGCGTTCTTGAAGTCCTGCAATGAAAAAAAAATAAGCCAAGGAGAGCTATCCATAATAGACCTACAATACACAGAACGATCAGAAAGTTGTGGCAAAAACAAACTCAGAATTTTATCCCTAGCATATTAACAAAATAATTTCACTGTGTTAATAAAACAGTGTGCAACTATTGTTGATATTATGATATTATCTCAAGTACGCAACTACAAACTGCATACACAATGATGTACATTATACCATTATGCTATTACTATTGTAAATATTGATAATTCAAATACATTGTTAGCTACAAAAAAACAATACCATGTCATGGAAAAGAATCAAACTGAATTTACACTTCAAAATGTGCTTATTTATAATACAAACAGTTGCACTTAAAGTTGTCGAGAATAAATTAATCATAGATTCTATACTACATAAATATTAAGTTTCTGTACAGTGAGAAGGGATAAGACAACCCAATGAGCTCTACTATCATCCATATCATATATATATATATATATCACGTTGATGCTACTCTATTTAAGATAACTACGCAAAAATAAAGAAAAATGGGATCCTGATTACAAATAGATTCAGGCAAACGCCAATCTC
>AYJT01108821.1:0-16276 GCA_001278415.1 Ocimum tenuiflorum
AAGGGCGGACCCAAAGTTTTAACCTCGTGGGGTCGAGAGTGTGTCCGTACACAGGCAGACGACAAAATTATCTTAAAAACTAAATGCTCTAATTGAAAAACGTGAAAGATTAATTATTTTTAAAATTTTTGTATTCATACTGACACCACAGTCAAGGTATTCAAAGGAAAAAATACAGTCAAATACAAATCTATACCTACAAATTTTCGGAATTGTAGTAGGGGCAGCCAAGTTCATGGGGTCGGCCGACCCCGGCGGCCCCAACATGGATCCGCCTCTCAAACCGCCATTCAAGTAATTAACCACGCATTACTTTCAGCTTCAACATCTCTCATTTACTATTCCATTATGCTAATGTTATTACACACATGAGCTGGAATTAGATTATCTGACCAAAACTTGCTAAATCGGGACATCAAGTTGCTATTTTACAAGATTATTGCTTAGTTTCTTCATTCTCAGTTCTTGAGAAAAAGTATCCAAAAATCCTCATCCATTACTTTGAATTTCCGCATCACAACTACAAAAAGCAAACAAAACTCCCAAAAACAGAACTTGAATCGTTTCCACTCATAATCCCTCATCGAATCATCTACGCTACTAAAAGACGCATTTTTTTTCAGCAAGAATCAATTTTTAATCAAACTACACACCAACATTGAACAATCTCGAAAGACCCACCACCAAAAAAACATAGAAAATGTCCAAAATACGACGAAATGCCCACTAATTAACAGCCAAGACAAGTGCAAAGATATAAGCAGAAACGGACCTTGGATTTGTGAAACAGTAATGGCGGTTTGGTGCATCTTTGTAGGAGAATTCAGCATATAGAGCACGTGAAAAGGAAAGAAGGCTACAAATTTGGAGAAAAATATAAGGGAAGTAGTTGACGTGTGGAGTTGAAAGCATGTTGTGTTGGATAAGGGGTCTTTGTGATCATGAGCCGTGCAACGTTGGTTGCCAACTGGGGCTTATCGATATGCAACACCTTCACAATTTTTGCACCATTAAATGTGTATCTACCAATTAAAATTCATTTAATATGCTACTTGGATAATTCCCTTCTTCTTTTTTATAAACATATTCAATTATATTATAAAATATACGTTTTTTTTTATCAAAAATAATATAAAGTATTCGAAATTTCGAAAATTATTCCGACACTAGAATGTTAAGTTAGCACGCAGCATTTCGACATCACTCGATGTTAAACCATGTCAATTTTGCCACGCAATCTATTTTAACGGAAAATATTCAATTTATAATATAAACTATGCACATTCTGGTGCCGAAAAATTGAAGTCATTCTATATTTGAACAATTTATGATAGTTTGTATATTTATTTGAAATTTTAAATAATTTATATTATATTTGACACAAGACGCATAGTTTGTAATATAATCGAATATTTCCCCCTTTTTTCTCCTTCCCACTTAAATATTAAAATCTTGGTCTGTCAACTTTTCCTTCGAGTGGTTGATGTGTGGACTTTGATTGTTAAGTAAATTCACGATGGTAATTTGTTTTTTCGAATGTTATCCAATTTACTGTAAAAAATAAAGGGCACTTGATGCGTTGCGATTCTATTACATAAACACGCTGGGAAATCAAAATATGACCTCACGTCTCCTCCATCATACCTTCATCACGATTCGAACAGTTTCTAGGTACAGAAATCTTAAGCAATGTAAAACAATATGTAACACCAACATATAACAAGGGATCCGGAGTGATTACCGAGTAGCAACATAAGTTTTTGAGTTTAGGCTCAAAATCTAATTCAAGAAAGCAGCACAATTTGGACAAGACATTTAGGGTGCTCAATTGGATCCATTTTTATCAACACAGGCTTTTTCAGTCTATGTTTTCCTCAAACAGTTGGCAACAATTTGGAAAACACTGACTGTATGTTCTACTGTAATTGTTTTTGCCTTGTTGTAGGAAATGGTTGCATATGTACATCAGATAAAGCTACCAAAGTCTCTATTTTGCAGTTTGATTTTATCTGGAAGGATACTGCAAGCCTAGTCTGATACCGCGACTTTCAATCAGCAGATTTCCTTTCGGCTGAAGCAATTGCCTTCATGTTCAGTCCATTGAACCGTCGTATTCATCTGCTGAGTTGTGTTCGCCTGGAGATATGATGTTCATTAAACTCTTGGCTGCTTGACCAACAGCGCGGGAAGTCTTCCTCGCAGCCCCTGCCACCACTGGTTGTAGTGAGATTATACGCAGGCTAGCCCTTTCCTGAATCATGGCTTTATGCATGAAGTGCAACTATTATGGTTTCTTTCGAGAAATAACTAGTATATATCAGTGTTGCTTGTAAATAAGACGCATCTTACCCATTGTTTGTTGGCGAGCAAGTGAACCTATCTGACGAACTCCAGCTTCGGCAGCTTGCACTGCTTGAGCAGACTTGTTGACACCATCTGCTATTTCTTGGCTGAGAAATAGATAGACACAGCACAGAATATTGAAGGAGCAGTCCCATCTTCAAGTCTACTTGTCTATTTTATATTCAATCAATGACATATGTATCCTACTATCAATCCTAAACAACAGCATTTTCGACTCGTTCAAGTCCACGAGAAAAATCGATCTTAGCATTTAAATTCATCATAAAAGGGAACAATAATTTTGAATCAATCTTTTGTGAGAAATCATTGTGCATTAATTCTTGAGAAAATTCCATCACCGGGGATAGTAAATTGTTTTCCTATCAAGAACTGAACTGGCTTGGCAGTTGGCAGGACAAATCGGGATGTCTGTAAATACCTCAAGTCACTCAATTCCAGTGTGAGGTCACTGATTTCCATCCCAGATAGCCTGATAGCAGCCATTGTACTTGGGAGCTCCTCACGTGCAGTATCAGCTAATTTCGAAAGAGATATTGCGGCCCTTCGCATTGCCTACAACATAAAGAAACTAAAGGCATTCATAAAGCCCAGTCCCCTGAAAACCAAAGTTGTAAATGCAGTCCTTTTCCGTGGAAAGTTAGTTTACTGCAAGTCTCTCAATGCAATGACCGAGCCATCATAAACACTAGCAATAGACATAATGGCGAAATCTTCAAGATTCTCATGGTAATAGATTGGAGAAATTTCTCCCATTGATACTGTAACTAGATCACACTAGTAGCAGTAGACAAGCTAAAACACCGATCTTTCAATCTTCGCGATGCAGCAAAAGTAAGCATATATTCTAAAATTCCAGAAACCAGATTAATAGAACATGGACACAACAGCATCCTATAGCAATAACAAATCCATTAGAACACTATGATTAGTTCCAAACAGTTATCCCTTTCTAAATCAGCTTCTCCAATCATTTAATTTGACTTTTTGGACACTCTCTGTATTGACCAGATCTTCAAAGAAATACAAGCAAGATTCTTTTTTTGCCAATTTCAATAGCATACAGCAAAAGATTGAAAAAAAAGCAGAGAGAGAATTATACTCACAAATAATGTTGGGACAGCTGCAACAACAAGGCAAGAGAATGCAATAGAAGTCTGAAAATCATCAATGCATAATCTTTCATCATTATACCGAATCCAAACAAATTGAAAAACGAAATTAACTTGCGTAGGCAAAACCAAATTACCGTGCAGCCGATGAAAGCGAGCAGCAAAAACGCTTGATCACTCAAGCTCAATTTAGGGCGCGGGATCAAACTAAGTGGAGAAGATGGACTTCTCACTTCAAAGCTCAACGATTCAATTTCCGCTCGCGGCTCCGACGCCAAATCTCCGAATTGAGAAGAATACTGAGACGACGCCGTTCTGGTATCCGAAATCTCCGATGCGCAGGAGACTCTGAGGTAGAACCGCCGCTGCCTCGGTGGTTTCAGCGCCGCCGCGAGGCTGAAAAAGCCGTCGGGAATCGAACATATGGACACCGTAGGAAGAAGAATTCGAGGAGCGCCGGCGGTCAGTGCGCCGCCGGTAGGTTTCATGGCGTGTGCGAGTTGCTTTGGAAACGCAGACAGAATAGTGGAGTGAGCTGGAGAAATGGAACTAACTTTGTTGCAGAGGGTACAACGCTTTACTGCCGGAGGAGTTGTCTCTATTTTACAACGTTTTGGCCGTTTGTCATCTTAATTTTCAGAACCACGTTTTATATTATATCTTTTTTTTTAAAACTTCTTTAATAAATATCTTTATTTTAGGTCACATTTTGTTGAATTATCGTAAATGACTGTGTATATGAGTTTGATAAAAAAATAGAATGAAACCCTTGATGATTCTTGGATATCATTTTCAAATATTTATTCAAAAATTAGCAACTAAACACTATGTTTAGATATCATTCCGAAATATATTTAGGATTTCCAGTTTGATCCGAAACTAGTAGGTTGATTCGGAAAATCAAACCAAAATGCGTAGTATGGTTAAAAATTTTCAACCTGCAAAAAAATTGGTTTGGAAGAGCTAAATCCGCAAGCCAATCAGATTAAATCTATGGGCCAGAGGATTTTTAATAATATATAATTTTTATATGATGAACTTTCGTTTGCACGATAAACTATTCACGCATTTGCAATTACTAGTCTAACTATTTGAAATTTCAATTATGATAAATTATATAAATTTTATTAATTACACGACATAGTGTTTTATAATCGTACTAATCAATTTTCTATTACCAAAATTCGTCATATAATTTGTAACATAATTAAAAATTGAAAGACAAGCTTTTTCATATTTCATATGTAATATTCTAATGCCAATTTGTAACATAGCTCAAGTTCCTAATTCATCAAGAACCCTAGGCCACTTCTTCCACATTCCAATTTTCAATCCGCGCCCGTCACCGCGCACCGGCCACCGCGCCCGTCACCCGCTGCTGCGCCCCGTCGCCGGCACTGCCGTCGTGCGTCCCATCGGCTGCCGCGCACGTCGCCCCCCGCTCAGTTCAGTTTTACACTGGTAGTGATTAGTTCTCCTCTTACTAAAAAAATTACAAAGAATAATATATATAAATGGAAATAGGACTTGCAGAAAAAGAATGAAGGGGAATGAGTTACAAATTTTTTTGGGCTGATCTCAGTGCTCTCGCTCTAATTTAGTCTTTGCCGAGTCATTTCATATCGATCGCTGCAAAAACTTGCTGTATTTTGCTCAATTCAGCTCACAGTTTCTTATGCAATTAATCTCACCATTCAATTTTTTCCTTGGATTTCAGATCATAAAGATTGAATGTGGAGATCGACTTCGATGTTCGGTCATCACATTTCTCGTGTTCTCTTCCTAGTTTTGCTTTCCCTCCTGGTGAGCCATTTTCTTTCTTGTTATGTTACTAGTTTAATACTTTAATCGCCGCACTTTAAAAAATAGTTTAATCACCTCAATTATATTAGTTATATTTTATGAGCTGTATATTGTAAGTTCTTGAACCTTACGTTTCAATTAGCATCAGTTGTTTTCATTCTGCTGCATAATTAAGTTTCAATTTTTATGTGAAATTAGCTGATTAATCCCCTCAACTTAGAAGTAGTTCAAATTGAAAATTGAGAGAGGAGCGGCTGAATGGGAGATCAGATGAATATTGTGTTAACCTTGGTGGAAATCTGGGTTTTTGATTTTTTTTTTTCCTTTTTTTTTCCCCGCTGTACCAGCTATTGCAGAATAGGTCAAATGGGGCTCCATCTGGTAATCGTAAAGGCAGTAAGTCGTCGTCTGTTTTCTCTTTGTTTAACCTCAAGGAGAAAAGTCGGTACTGGAGCGAGTCTGTAATACGAACTGGTATCAATTCTTTTCCGACAACGTTCAGTTTGTACTACATATATTTTTGTTTGCCCTTTCCTTTAAATCACAGGAGCTCTGTTTTGACTTTCTTCCGCCTTCTGTATAACTGGCATGGTTCTTGTACAGATTTTGATGATTTGGAATCATCTAACTCAGGCAAATTTGATTCCATCAACTTCACCAAGGCAGGTACTTATTCTGCATGCAAGTAGATCTTTTGGGAGAATGGTTTCCTGTGAGTCATCTGAAAAGTGTACTCCTTGTTTTGGGATGGATTCTGAAACATGATATCTATCTTTATCAATTTGCTAATTCATGAAAGAATTGTATGACTCCTTAAGTTCAGCAAGTTGGCAATTGAGAATTCTGATCATATTGGAACTCTTTGCACGTCTTTATTGTAGACTTGATAACTTTACCAACATTCTAATTAGCACCTATTTCTGTGAATTTTGTAACCACATCCCCTGTCAAGTGAATATTTCATTATTATATTCTTTCCCTGGGCCCATGAGCTTGCTTTGCCCTTAAATTTCACTTCTACTGAATTTGAAGTTCTTGATCTCAGGAAATATCGCGAACTATCTGAAGCTTTTGGAAGTTGACTCAATGTACCTTCCAGTGCCTGTAAACTTTGTTTTTATTGGATTTGAAGGAAATGGGAACCAAGGTATCTAGAGACATAACTCATTACTGTTGTGAGAGGTCACTTTAATCATCTTGCTGTTTGGTCAAGGTGGATTTGTTAATGATTATCTTGTATATTTTGTTTTGTAGAATTTAAGCTAAATCCAGAAGAATTAGAGCGATGGTTCACAAAAATTGATCATATATTTGAGCACAATAGAATTCCAAGAATTGGAGAAGTTCTTACACCATTTTATAAGATTAACATTGACCGTGAGCAACGGCATCATCTTCCACTAATCAGCCACATTAATTACAAGTACTGCTCACAATTAATTATTTCAAATTATTTTTGATTGTACGATTCATCCATGAACTTCTTTTTGTAGTACCTTGAATTGAATTTGGTTAATTATTTGCTATTTCTTTTGTCAAATGCACCGGTAGCTTTTCTGTCCATGCCATTCAAATGGGTGAAAAAGTCACATCCATATTCGAACGTGCTATTGACGTCCTTGGTCGCAGGGATGATGTATCTGATACCAGGTATTTTATGCCGCATGAACTAGGTGTAGTTTTGATGTATTGTTTGGCATAGCTGGTCCATGCTCATTGTTTGTAATGCTTATCTTATTGCTTTTTAGGGATGATTCTACAAGTCTTTGGCAAGTTGATGTTGATATGATGAGTGTTTTCTTCAGCAGTCTTGTGGAGTATTTAGAACTGGAAGGTGCATATAACATCTTTATTTTGAACCCAAAACATGATGCAAAAAGAGCTAAATATGGCTATCGGTAAGTTCCTTAAAATTGCATTTTTATTTGATTGGAGCGGTGGCAATCATATTTGAGATAAAGATAAACATGGCTATTGTATATCTTCTTGAGATGACGCTTGTATCTTATGTTACATTTGACCATCATTTTTTCCACATTTAAGATTTTAAATCCATTTATGTCGTGAAGAAAATCTTACAAATTTGTGTTGTTTTTATATCTCCATGCTGGTGAGTTCACTAACTCTGATTTGACTCTACAGGAGAGGCTTGTCTGAGTCTGAAATAAACTTTCTTAAGGAGGTATGCTTTATGATTTTGTTGCCCTTTTTGCACTCTATCCATTGGAGATATTCAATACCCACCCAAGAAGTTCTATTTCCTATCTGATCCGATTTCGAGTTTAGGATGACTTTAAGATACTTTACTACTAATCAATCAGAGTTCCTGTTGTGCTTTATCTAAGACACAGTCTCTTAACTAGCTTACTTAATGACTCACATTTCGAGCTATACATTCTAAGTTACTAACTATGCAAATGCATTCTAAGACAGATTCCTTTGCTTTCAAGTTTGTGTACTTGTTCACTCATGAACTGGAATGAATATTGCAGAATAAGACCTTGCAGACGAAGATTCTTCAGTCTGGAAGAATTCCAGAGAGTGTTCTTGGTGTGTAGTAATTGCACTTTGGTTTATTATTCTTCCTGTTTGGCAATATTCAAATTTTGCAATTACTAATTCAAACATTTGATAATCATCTTAGCTCTTGAAAAAACCAAAAGACCTTTGTATGACAAGCATCCAATGTCAAAGTTCTCCTGGACTATAATGGAAGAGACTGACACGGTGAGTTCTTCCTACAGTTTCTATATATTGAAATATATATAATGGAGAAATTTCAGGAGTTCTTGTAACTAGTTATGCAAAACTAGTTTGCTGCAAACTTGTAATTTCCTGAATTGATACTACAAGCAACACTCAAATTTTCTTTGGTCAAGATATCTTTTCTTGTCTGACCCTCCATAATAACTATTTGGTAATGGAATATGCAAGCACATTTTATGTTTTTGCTCATCCAATCACTGTTTGTTTTAGAGAATAATTCAACAAAATAGCAGGAATTGTGTTGCTCCTGACTTTCTCCATTCCTCAGAAAATTATGCTGTCTTCCATATGACTCTAATGTGCTTTTTGGATATTACTGTGATTATTTTCAGATAGAGTGGTATAACAGATGTATGGAGGCATTGAACAATGTTGAGAAGCTATATCAAGGGAAAGACACAGCTCATATAATACAGAGCAAAGTTCTCCAGGTAGATTCCTTTGTTATGGCGTGATGCTGATTGATATATTCCTCAAGGGGGATGAAAGTTATTTTCAAGTTTTTAAATCTACATTGGCTGTGACAATCAAATTGTGGATGTTTCTATTGTCTTCTAATGAAAGTGCCTCTTTAAGAAGTCTAATATGATCAAAATTTGTGAAAGTTTTTGAAAGGGAAAAATGATGATTTGAAGCTTGTTACTGAAAAAGATTTAGAGTCTGAAGATTTGAGTGGTTTTCATGCTGAATGCCTGACTGATACGTGGATTGGAAACCAAAGGTGAAGTCCCAACTTCTCCCTTATTCCCCCTGTTTTTGCGAGATCTTGATTCTTGACTGTTGGCAGTCAATTTGTAGGTGGGCATTCATCGACTTGTCTGCTGGACCTTTTTCATGGGGACCTTCAGTAGGTGGAGAAGGAGTACGCACAGAACAAAGTCTACCGAATGTGGAGAAAACAATTGGTGCAGTTGCAGGTATTAGTCTGAGGAAGTAACGTAAACTAATCAAAATGATGCTAGTCGAATAGTGTGAAATCACTCTGATGTTCTTACTATTCCATCCATTTCTTTTAAGTAATTATCTGGATTAGCTATAGGCCACTATCAGTGTGGAATTAGATTTTTTGATGTGTCTCATTGCTACAGAGTGACGCTTTGTTTAAAAATTATTTGCACGCTTGTATGTTTCTAGTTGCATGTGTTTCTCTACCACTTGATAACGATAAACTAATGTGGTGAATATGTTTTATCCTTATAATATTTCTAATGATACAGAAATATCAGAAGATGAAGCTGAAGATCGCTTACAAGAGGCAATTCAGGAGAAGTTTGCAGTGTTTAGTGAAGTATGGATTTGTTTGTTCTTCTTAAAGTATATAACAATATCATGAGAATTATGATCAAGTCAAGGCCAAAAAACAATAATATAAAGAAAACATCATTGTTCCTATGCTATCAAGTCAAAGTTTCTTAAAATGTATTTTGCCCTAGAAACTGTTTTTTATATCTATTGTCTTTGTTTCTTCAATGAAGGATTACGAACAACTCCTGCTGAGACTAGTTAATATAGTTGGAGGCCCAGAATAGGGCCTTAAGTTAATGCTAACGAAATAATTGTGCGATCACATGTACTGATTGATGTCAGCTGATAAGTTACCTGAATGGGATTGCGCCGTGTGCCCTCAATTTTCACCTTAATAAAAAAAATTCCAATATGTCATCCATTATTTGTTTGCTAAGAAAAGCATAGATTCGATTTGTTCTTCATCTACACTCAGGAAAGGTTAAGCACTTGGTTAGTTAGAATTCACTGACCTATATGTATATGATATGCTACAGAACGACCATCATGCCATTGATATCCTTCTGGCTGAGATAGACATATACGAGCTCTTTGCTTTCAAACATTGCAGGGGGCGAAAAGTCAAACTTGCACTTTGTGAAGGTAATGTGCTTTCGCCTGATGAACTGCTCTCTCACTTCATTCACATTCTAATTGAACTCCTACAACATCTAATAACAGAACTTGATGAGCGCATGAGTGATTTGAAAAATGAGCTTCAGGCTTTTGAGGGTGAGGAAAATGATGAAAGTCATAAGGAAAAAGCTATAGATGCATTGAAACGCATGGAGAACTGGAATTTGTTCAGTGATACATACGAGGTTTGCAATTTCAGTTTTCTCATGTTGGACTTGTCTGATATCTTATGTTCCTGGTTCAAAGAAGAGATCCCGACAATTGATGCATATCTTCTATGCTGTCTTGTCACTGGAACCAATTTACTATTCTGACAACACTCTGGCCATGCAGGAATTCCAGAACTACACTGTTGCACGAGATACTTTCCTTTCGCATCTAGGGGCAACACTTTGGGGTTCATTGAGACACATTATTTCTCCTTCCCTTGCAGATGGTGCATTTCACTATTATGAAAAAATATCCTTTCAATTGTTTTTCGTCACACAAGAGGTAAAAACACGTGGAATTTTTTTATAACATATTTCAATTTTGTAACTGATCTTGCTTTATTTATACAGAAAGTAAGACATATTAAGAAGTTACCTATTGATCTGGAAAGTCTAGTGCAAGGTCTATCCTCTCTGGTGTTACCTTCTCAACAAGTCTACTTCAGCGAACACATGTATGCCTTTTGTTCACTTTGAGCATTTAAGTAATTTATGATTTCCGTCTACGGTTTTAATTGGCATACACGTTTTGCTCATTTCCACTATGTATATGCAGTAGGAAGCTATTCATGCATGCAGTCATCATGCAGCTTCTATATTTTAAAGTAATTTGCAGCAGACAAGATTTTGGCTATTAAAATTTTTTGCAAAAGTTCTGCATCATATCGATTTTAAATTGAATTTGAATTGCACCACATGCTTTCTGTCTGAAGTCAGTGGCTAAGGAGAAATTGTTAATAAGAACTTGTTTAGTTGGTGAAGGGTGGTTTGGGAGTGTATGTGGTTGGTTGACGGTGCAACAATAGATATGACAACCTTGCAAGTATTATCAGTTGCATGAAGTACATATTAGATTTTTACTTTATTTTTTATTTTGAGTATGCCGAATTTCTCTACTTATCCAGACAGAATGAAAGAAGTGAATGGATTTGAATTTGTTCGTTATTATCATAGGGACTCAGATTATCAGATTATGCTCAACATCCTTAAACCATACACTTAATGCCCTTGGAACATGCGGAAATAGTTGAACTGATAAGCTAGTTGTGAGACTAGAACACCTAGATTATCCCTTGTTGCAGCATCATTGAATTTGTGTTCTTTGGTATGTGGGTTAGTATTCAACTTTGTTTTTTTTTCTTCTTCTTTTCAGGTTACCGCTGTCCGAGGATCCTGCTTTGGCAATGGCATTTTCAGTGGCTAGGAGAGCAGCTGCTGTGCCTCTGTTGCTTGTGAATGGTACATTCAGAAAGACAGTTCGTTCATATCTTGATTCTTCTATTCTTCAGCATCAATTACAGAGGCTACATGATCATGGTTCTTTGAAAGGTTTGATTTTCTGGTTCTTATAAATGTTTCATATTTAAATTTAGTATTTCAAATTTATGTGCCAACGTGTGAGAAAACACATACACATGCACAAACACACACATATTTGAACTTATTCATCATAGTCTATAATGCAATTGAAAATTCAAATAGTTTGTAAAGTAATTGAAAAAAGCATATAGTTTGCAATGCAATTGAATAAAGTAAAATGAATGATTGGTAGCTTGTTACATATAGATTTGGGTTAACATATGACTAAATCCATGTGTGAGATTGAAAACATTCCACAATGGTCTTACATTTTATTTTATTTTTTCTCATTTCATGGAAATGATATTAATTATAAATAGAGGAGTAGCACAGATCAACCGGTGATAAATCTTTCTCTATCTCTGATATAAATAATATATAATTTTAAAGTATTAAACTCCAACCTACAATAGTATAATGCATCAACTATCTTTATGCTGGTTTGAGATTTTTCGTAGAAATAGTGTTGGTCAAGATGCATATTTATATTCATTTGTAGACAAGTGTTTTTTTAAAGCATTGACGATCATGCTTCATTAACACATTTTGTTTATCAATATAGGTTTGCATGCACAAAGCAGGTCTACATTGGAAATCCCCATCTTTTGGTTCATTCACAGTGATGGTTTGTTAGTCGACAAACATTACCAAGCCAGAGCACTTTCTGATATGGTTATCGTTGTTCAGTCGGAGCCATCATCCTGGGAAAGCCATCTGCAGTGCAATGGAAAATCACTCCTATGGGACTTGAGGTTAACACATAGTTGGACATGGATAATAACATTTAATCTTGAGATCTTTGTTGGTTACCGCTGCTGGTTCTAAAGGTTTTGATACACACACAAACAGCTTAATTGTTGTTTGTTTCACAGGAGGCCCACAAAAGCTGCTCTGGCTGCTGTCTCTGAACATCTAGCTGGAGTGCTTCCTCTTCATCTTGTGTACAGCCAAGCCCATGAGACTGCAATCGAGGTTACGACATGTTTATTGTTCTTCCATCTAAATATTATGGCCCTAGCATTTTGTAAAACTTCTGATTTTATTATCATCTAATGAATTGGAATGCAGGTGAGATATGGATTTTTCCATGTAAAGATTTTTCAATGAATATACATGATAATACTCTATGTATTGCTCCAAATTACACTATTGTTCTTTCATCAAGTTTCTAGCTCATATTCAAAACGGAACTTATTATATATACTATAAGCCATAATTTGATTTTGAGGATGCCCTAGGATTTCTATATAGAACATCAGCATGTGTGATTGCATTCTTCTTTATAAATTGATTATATAATTGATTTCATATATGACAGCAAAACGCATGGCTATATGAAATCCAATCCTTAGAAATTTTGGTCATCAGCATCCTGCAATTATGATGAGCTTCCTGTGCTGTTATAGCCATAACATTACCTATGTCTCTTATTAATCTCATAGATTTAATATTCTGAGGAACTATGCATTGACAATTTTATATACCAAAGTGTTTGGCAATCGTATGTGAAGTAACTTGGGAACAAGAGCTTTGAGTTGAACGTATTTATCTTTACTTGGAAGTTTAGTTCCTCCAACTGTCACGTGAACCAGGAAGGTGTTGAAATCAGCCCTATCCAACAGAATTTGAAGTCTTTTATCCTGCCATTCATATCCTCACTTCACTGTTATGGTCACGGCAATCAGCAATGTTGCACAGAGGTTTAATTTGCCTCTAGAATCTCTTTCCACTGAAATCTATTGGTTACTGTCATAGAGCCATGGACCAGAGTTTCATGTAAAGTTGGTGACTGAATATGCTCACACATGATGCATGTTCTTTCAACTTATAATGTGGCAATTAGAGATGGTAATAGACATAAGTGTTACCAATTATATTCTAATTCATGTCTTGATGTTCAACAGGACTGGATATGGTCAGTTGGTTGTAACCCATTTGCAATTACCTCCCAAGGTTGGCATGTCTCCCAGTTCCAGTCTGATGCCATTGCTAGGAGCTATATACTCACAACTCTTGAGGAATCAATACAACTTGTCAATTCGGCAATCCATCTTCTTGTGATGGAGCGTACTTGTATCCTTTCTATGTGACATTATGGTCTTGGTAGTTTCTAATATCATTTACCAGACAAAACGTAGAGCTTCATTCTACTTTTATTGAGAATTTTGTCACTTTATTTTGATTGTTGACCCTAAATGAGAAACAGCGGAACACACTTTCAAGCTCTTTCGATCCCAGGAGCGGGAGCTGTTGAACAAGTATAATTATGTCGTTAGTCTGTGGAGAAGAGTAAGTGCATCTTAAACTGTTGCATCACACTTAACCCGTATTTGGTTATTAATCATTAGAACACCACTTAATTCAAATTTCCTTCTGTGTTCTCTATCAGATATCAAATGTGGTTGGCGAACTACGTTATTCTGATGCATTGAGGTTGCTCCACACTCTAGAGGATGCAACTAAAGGGTTAGCATACACAGTTACTTTTGATGGACTTGTTTGAGAATATTGATTATTGCTCTCTTCTATGTGCTGTTCCATACTTTCAGTGATCGAAGACTAAATTTTTATGGGTTTCACGAAACTGATTTAGGCACTATTTTTCTGATAACTTACATGTGTTGTGTTCCGCAGATTTTCTGAGTACGTAAATGCCACTCTTTCGAGTCTCCATCCGATTCACTGCACTAGGCAGAGGAAGGTAGAGGTTGAGTTCGACATGACAACAATTCCTGCCTTTTTGGTTGTTGGCTTTGTACTCTGGTTTGTATTAAAGCCAAGAAGACCAAAGCCGAAGATCAACTGAAGCGGACCAAAGCCGAAGATCAACTGAAGTGAAGGCACTTCGTAGATTAATGCACTTAAAGAAGGTGTTTCGTGCTAACTGAGGTTAGGCATAGGAGAACTATCGACCCATAATGAAATGCTGCATCTCATGGAATTTTTCCAGTGTAAAAACAATTTTCCTATACAAACTTTCAAGGGATTGCACATTGTTCTTGAGGGAATCCTTGATTGTGGTTTGATTTTGTATACTGCAAAAATTGGAGGTGCCTATTTCCATTAGAGAATTATGTGTAAACGTTTATTATGATAGGTAGTTGTCTTTTGCCAATGTTGCCGTGAAGGTGATATTGACGGAATGAAGGGATGCTACATACTTCCCTTGTTATTGAGATATTTTCATGATACAATTTTATTTTTCAATCAATCGATTGACGCAAAAAGAAAAATCGAGACCAAAAATAATTTTCTTTCATCAACATAATCTTTTGGTGATTAGGAAGCTAAAGTTTCTTTTGGTGGTGATTAGTAAATAACTAAATATGAGGATTTTAATAGTGGTTGGGATTATACAATTGAAAATTGGAGTGATTGCCGTGATTTAAGCGCAATTCACTCGAGGCTCGATCCAGACCGGGCTTGATGTGACCGAGGGCTTGCATGGAGGTCTTACAGAGCCATGGGCCATTATTTTGGTCCCTTGGGGATGCCCTAGTGATGGACATTCATGCGTAAATACCATCTCAATGAGAAAAATTTAAGATTTGAATTCTCATTTCTCTGTCCCAACTCAAGAAAAAAGGATATAATTTTCACTTTGTGCTTATATATATATATTGTGAATGAATTTAATCCCAAAATTAATTTTATTAAATTTGTTTATATTTTTTAGTTAAGAAAAGAAGTAGAGATTCTTTTAAAAGGGATCATTTTTTAAAAAAAAATATGGAGTACAGTTTTTCGAAAAAATCGATGACATAATGAGCTAATGATTGATGACATAAGTACCCAAATAAATAAAATTTGACAAGCACTAGATCTTTTATATATACTGGGAAGAAAATAAATTTTCAAATTGATGAAGTATCCTCCTTGCTAATAGCGCCAAAAAGGCACTAGATTCCTCCGTTTGTTCGTTAGTGGTTGGTTGCTCGGAATACGACTAACGCCACTTCAGTTTTAGACGAAACAGTTCACCGTACGGCTTTATTAGTTGTATATCACGCTTCTTGAATTGTACGGTTTTCGTGGAATTAGATAATTTTCCGCCGCTGTTGTGGCAGTCTCTCCTAACTTACACTTCGCTTCCCACATTATCGTCTTCCTCGTTGTTTCTCTCTTCCCCAGCCTTTCTCTCTCTAGAACAGCAATGGCTGCGAGCCTCTCCTTCCTTCAGTTCTCACCGCAGGTCTTTCAGACGAGAGATTCAAGAAGAAAATTCAGCCCAGCTGTTAATTTGAAGTTCGGCGGTACGGTACATGATGCATAGTGTAGTACTGTGATTTGTTTTTTTGGGTAAATAACGATTGGATTTGCAGGGAATTCTGTCGTTAGCTGCTCGTTTTCTAATGGGAAAGGAGATTCCAGTGACCCTGTAAAAGATGTGGAGAGGCTTTTGGAAGAGAAGAGGCGGGCCGAGCTCTCGGCCCGTATCGCATCCGGTGAATTTACAGTCGAGAAGCCGAGGTACGTGTGTGGTTTTTAGGGTTTTTCTTCGTGCTTTTTGTGTTGTACTTCTGATAAAAAAAAAAAAAATTTGAAGATTTTAGAACTGAGGATCTTAGGAATTTCCAGCGGTTGAAACAAGCGAGACTGGGTTTTAGGATGATTACAGTAAACTTGGCTGCTCGTTTTGTTGTATTCATGTATAGCATTCGTATACGACAATTTGTTTTAGTATCTCTTAAATGAATCTATGAATTATAAGATGATCTGCTATGCTCGTATTTTCTAGGATAAGTT
>AYJT01108838.1:0-11213 GCA_001278415.1 Ocimum tenuiflorum
CGGACAAAAAACATGAGTTTGTAAAAACTGCATAATTTTAAACAAAAATGCATTTGGAAACTTACGTGACTGTATTTGCTAGAGACTTACGTAAATGCATTTTGAGGCTTACATAAATGCATTTGGTGTGATAAGTCGTATTCTATAATTATTGAGGCTTACCAATTGTGCAGTGGATAGAATTAATAACATATGACTTTTTTACCCTCTCAATGCATTTATATATTATGCATGATACATTTACGTATTGTTACACATGGTCACGTGGATCTGCGTCTATTTTTTATACGGACGGACGAGATCTTGCATCATTTATCACACAAAGACCCTTATGCATAATAACGCGACCATATATATATTATAAATGATCAAAACTGGTTACCCAAAAAGGACATAATTTGAGTAGAGTGTCGTTATCCTTTTGAATATTGTCAACGAGCTTGGCCTGAATCGATCTAAGATGAGTTAGGGTCTACAGTTAGACTCATGCTCATGAGGCTCATGATAGTTAATTAAATAATGTGTAGCTCCTACAATTATAATTCTTACAATTGATCGAGAATTATAATAGTCTCAAACTAATTGTAAAATTTGGATCCCTTATCGTAGAAAATACACATCACGAGATTTCATGCTCCCATCTCACCATAAAAAATGAAAATGAAAACAGAAGTTGATGGATGGTGGAATGGGAAAACAACATCCCCAGTTGTGTATTCCCTACAACAAGGGATCCAAATCACTAATTGTAGCAAGAGGCAAATGATGTCAATCAACTGACATAATATAAATAGTAATAGTGTGAAAATTCAAATATTAATCTTGAACTATTAACCAAAAAATGATGAATGCGAGATTGGAAGCTGTAAATACCTCTTAAAGAGCAATGCAGTAAAATAAAATATATGTAATTAGGATCCTCATGCAAACCATTTGTCTAAAAATCAATTCCGAATTCTTCTCTATTCATCAAAAAACAATTACTTTCGTCTCAACGTTTTGTTCATTTTCCTAGCATGTGATGTTAATTTTTTTTTAAAGGACAATGAACCTAAAGTAAGCAATGTGTTAACGTTTTTGTAAGAATGTATAAAACACGTTTAATCCGCCAGTACTAACTGCCTGATATTGATGGGCCAAACATCACGAGAGTCGCCATCCATAAGTCGCATTGCGATGATGGAATTAGCAGCTTCTGCCGGGTGGAAAGCATCCCAAAAAACGTATTTCGACCTGTCTCCACATACTTTGGAGGTGGGCCCACACGGAATTAGCCCTCCAAATCTACCCCCATTATGGCAACATGCCGAATTTGCATTCTCAAATCCTGTATGATATATATATATATATATACACACGCAGAATAAATTAACCATATATTAAGATTAATAAATTAATAAAAAGAATATATACAAAATTTTTGGTTTTTTTTTTTTAAAGCATTGACATTAGCTCCTAATTCTTTGGTAAACACACCTTTAGAGATAGTTTGATGGTGGACACCCGTGTATAAAAATCTTGTAATAAAAGAGGTCAACTTCGATCCTACTCTCCCACTCCAACTCAAGAAAAAAAAATGGTGAACACTAAGAGATAACTATTTTATTCAATTTATTTTCTATTTATTTTTAATTGTAACCTACTTTACTTTTACCTATCATATTAGTTAGCTACATATAAAATGACAATACTGCAACAAAAACAAGCAGATTACAAATTACAACCACAACCATTGGTGCCAACTATACATAAGTCAGAAAAACAACCAGAGCACTAAGTTATTGCAGTTGCACGTTAAGTTATTATTATATAAAAAGAGGTCTTCTGTTAGACCGTCTAAATGATTTAGACGAGTTTGAATTTGGGTTGGTGGAAATAAACTATTTAAATGCGTAGGTCTAAATCATTTAGGGGGTCTAACACAAGTTTTTGGCATTATAAAACGATGCAAAGAGAGATGTAGATACCGTGCAGCGCGTAATTTTGGATGATGTCATCAACGATATGGTAGACATCTGCATAAATAAAGTTGGATCCATCAAGATTGGAGTTAAGTTGGTGGAGAAGAGTCCTCAATTGGGCATTGTACAACTGGGCAAGTTGATTGGGGAAAGCAACACAGTCGTTTCCCGCAGATGGATTTATCTCCCTCTCAAATGGGATGCATCCAATTGGCCCAACATTTGCTACCACTATTTTTCTTGCATCCATGCTGTAAAGTCTCTGATCATATGTAATTAAATCATATCTCACGTTTCATTATCTAGAAGAAGAAGACTCTGTTCAAGAAATTCTACATCAATGACTAGTGAGTTTTCAACTTTTAAATCAAAATCTAATATTTAAAGATTAATTTTCATTTTAATAAGTATTTTGGCATATCACGTGCCTTGTTGATAGGATAATTGCATGGTTAAACACAACAGCTGTTTTTAAATCCTTATAAATTATATATAACACGTTGGAAATTCACTGAAAATCTTCATACCGTTAGTTGAGTTGTGAACCTTGCAATCATGGCTGCGGTAAATGATTCAGGCGAAACGAGATCTTGTTCAACTTTTGAGACAACTGGCGTCAGGTAATTGTTGATGAAATCATTTGATCCGATTGTTATAGAGAAAAATGCATTTTGTAAGAGATTTTTTGCCGCGTCTTCACCAATCGATGAGATTATTGCTTGCCTGGTGTTTGCGAAATTGTCTAGCTGAGCATCCAGGTTTATTCTCCCACCCTAAACTCACACAGTTTTTAGACCGTAGAATGACTAAAATTATGATGATCTAACTCAATGATTATAACTTTGGATATCATCAGTGTGATAGAGTATTCCAACTTACGAAGATTTTGCCCGTATGATTTAGGATTCCTCCGCCGCCGGAAGCGTAGTTTACACCTTGTAAAACAGTTGCTCCAGTTGTAGTTGGAGCCAAATATGGAGGAGTCAGGTTATTAAGACCTATTTCTTGTCCTGCTCATGCAAAACACATTCAATCAATGTAATAAAATTAGGATGCAAAAACTAAAGATTCTCCAAAACTTGCCTAAAATGTCAACTATGGTTCTGCCATTGGTGTATCTGCCTGTTGGCTTGCCAAAATCAATCCCATTTGGGGCAAAATCTGCTTTAGATAGGGAAACAATGTAGTTGTTGTTGCCAGCATCAACTAAAGAATCTCCAAAAACAAAATTGGCTGGAAAAGAATAGCATAACCTCAACCCCACAACCAGTAATACAATCAAGAAATGGATCAAAACAAGAATTGGCATTTGTAATAGGTTCCCCATTAAAGAAATCTTGAAATGGGGTTATGGAGATATGACGTGTTGCTGATGTTAATCAACTAATAAAAATATTGGGAAATTGATATTGAATGAAAAATAAAATCTCTGTGTTGAGAGAAACATGCCTAGTATTTTATACTGCATGAGGTAAGGGATTAGGATGTAGGAAGTTCATTCATTGCTGAGCTGCTCTTAGCTCCAACTTGTGAGTTTTGAGCAGCGTAACAATTTGGATTCGATTTGACATTTCGAATTGTATTTCCTATAATTTTATATTTTCTATCACATGGATCGATTTAAACATTTAAAATAATAAATATTGTTGGAGCTAATTCAATTAGGCTGTTATGATTTTTTTATATAAAAGAAAGTGACTCCACTTTTTTTTAAAAAAAAATTCACTTCAAAATAAATCCAAAATCCATTGCTTTTCTTTCTCCTCAATTAAAAAAAAATACAGAAAAACAATTTCTCAACATTTTTGGGATACTTCAATCTTTTAAAATACACATCAAACGAATCTTTAGTTGCTCCGACATGTTTTACGGTCGTTATAAAATTCCAATTCATTTCTAATGCAATGTATCATTACTCACTTGTCAATACATATAAAAGAAATATATTGAATCATTCTTTTTGTGGGGGACAAATGAAAACTCGATTGACCACACAAAAATTATCATTTTGTTACGTACTTGGAAAAATTTCATAGATAGTTGAATCTTACTGGACTCAATGCGCATAAACGGTCCAGTGAGTGTTGTAGTTGGAAGAAACAATATATACATATGTAATTTATTCTTGTGAAAAGAAATATTAATCTCAAAGGGTTAATGCTTCCAACTGCCACGAACCTAACAGCTCAAATTTGCAGAAAAGAAAAATGAGATGGTACGTGTTAAATTTATTGCGGTCACTCGAAATCGCAATATTGTATTTAATGAGGGGGATGAGATTTATTTATATCAGAATCGACCAACCATAATATAGGGTATGGGCACATTACTATTTAGTATTTACTAGATGTGTAGTACTTGAGTTGCGCTCATCGTCATTAATTATTTATTTTGATTGGACAATGCCCATTATATATTATAATAGGTTACAGTTATAGCTAGAGATATAATTTTGCTATGAAATAAAGTGAATCCTATAGTCAACACTTTTCTAGGCCAAGAGTTGCATGACAAAACGCACAACTCCTGCGTTTCATGTGAGAGTATGTAAATCGAACCAAATTCCTCGCTTACTTCTTGTACTGTATAATATATAAATTATCAAAAACTCTCCTGTGACCATCATAGTCACGAGTTAATAAACTCGTTGTTGATGTGATAATAAATTAAATTTATTGGGAATAATTAAAATTGACTCTATCACTAATACATTGTCGCATGAACTGTGGACAGGTTACCTCGTGCCCGCGACAATTATTAAATAATAAGAATTTAAACACGATACATAATAAATTTTTGTGCTAAGAGATCCCACTACATGCTTGCTTCTTGATAGGTGCATGCGTGATACAAATGTTGGATACATGTATACATCAATATCAACGGTGATCATATTGTAAGGTGCCCAATTGTAGATTCAGTTAGAATATATAAATATTGTCGGAATATAACTGTAAAATAATTAATTTTAACATACAATAGTTAATAATAATTGTAAAAAAAATATAACCTAATTTGACTATAGTAAATTCACATTAGTGATTGTAAAGTTCAACTAAATCATAAAAAATTAAATAGAATATAGAGATAAAGTTGTTGTGATCAGAGTTGGAGGTGATGTGGGGCATGCGTGGTGGCCGAAGATGGAAGGTGAGGAAGAATTCAAAGATTGCATTTTTAGGGTTGGATACAGGAATTTGGGAATTGATCCAAGCAAATCGGGTCAGAGCAGTGAAGAAATGGGTATTGGGCCTAAGCGTGTGGGAGATGGGCCAGATGCTTTGGACAATTAATTAATTATTGCAATTTCAATCAAACATTGGGTGACAAGTGTTTAGTGGTCCCCAATGGTATCTAGGGTTGCTTCAGTATATAAACCCTGTAATCAATCAAAATCTGCATTCTCCCTACTTATTTTTTTCAAGGTTTTCCTCCATTTCTGGGTTACAATTTAGGTAGACCAAAAAGGGACACAACAAAAGTATAACAAAAATGTGCATCGGAGGATATGCGTGCGTGTATACAAATATGTAGGCAAAGTTTTCTTCTATATTTATTTATAACACTTTTTATTTTACCAAAATACCCTTGCTTAATCTTGCTGGTACATATATTTTATCTTTATGACGAATATAATTTGAAGATAATACACATATAAATTAGAACGAACATAATTTAAAGAAAATAATATACAATTCATATAAATTCGAAATTGGTTGCGTAAATTGCTTTTCCAACAATATATATTATTATTTCTCAAAAAGAAAAAACAATACATATTATTAATCTTTATATGATACAAAAATTTGTGCGGTTTGTGTAACAAGACATCTGGAGTAAAATTCGTGTGCAAAACATAATTGTAACAGTGAAGCGTATTTAATCGATTACCCAAGAAGATAGGCAATCCGCAAATATAGGTAAACAAATAAAATATTGCGGAACCAAAACACTATATTCTTGACCTTCCATTTCTTGGAATTTATTTGGACAAAATTTAATTTCAACAAAGGATCCCCACAATTAATCCTCATGAACAATAATTAAACTAAAAAATGCTGCACAATAAACTCTCAGAAATTAATGGATAACCTCCAACAAAGTAGCCTCTGTTTTTCATGAAATAGAGAAAAACTATTACCTGTTTCTTCATGAAACTCGATATTTCTTGCCCAGTTTTAGACGAACTCATCCACCAAAAAAACTAAAACGAGTAAGGAAATAAAAGAAAAAGAAAAAAATGCGTTTACCTTCCCTTTCTAAGTACATTGTTGTGATCACAACATCATTGATATTCCTGGACTCTGTGCATGGCATCTCCGAGAAAAATGTGATTGATTCCCAAGCATTGACACAAAAGATCCGTTCGAACCGAACCATTACAGTAGATGCAAATGGAGAAGGGGACTTCAAAACTGTCCAAGCAGCCATTGATTATGTTCCATATTCCAATTCTGAATGGATTATGATCCATATCTCAAAGGGGGTTTACAGGTAATAATTTGGTTCCTTTAGGAATGAATAATGTGTGAGCTAGCTGAGGATTTCATAATATGTTTGTTGTGTGTTGGGTAAAAGAGAAAGGATTAGAATACCGCGCAACAAGCCTTACATATTCATCAGAGGCGAAGGAAAAGGGAGGACATCCATTGTGTGGTCGAGAACCTCATTCAATGACTACGATTCTGCCACCTTCAAAGTCGAAGCTACAAATTTCATTGCATTTGGTATCACCTTCAAGGTCAGGCTTTGATTATATTAGAAGTAAATAAAGAGATAAGTTGATGATATATTTGTTGATCAACAACAGAATACAGCTCCGAGCGGTCTGAGGCACTCGAAACAGAACAATGCAGTAGCAGCAGCTGTGGGAGCAGACAAGGCTGCATTCTATGACTGTGCATTCTTCAGCAACCACAACACGCTCTTTGACTCCAGAGGCCGCCACTACTACGCTGGATGCTACATTCAGGGCTCCATCGACATTGTCTTTGGACACGGCCTCTCCATGTTTTATGTATGACACCCATTCTTCCTTCACTCAAAATTTGTTTATTTAGAATATTGGAACAGAGATTTTACTGTTTTTGCTGTTCATGCAGGATTGTGAGGTGTTTGTCGTTCCAAATCTGAACTCTGAGATCAGGGGTTCGATTGCAGCGAGCCACAGGCAGAGGGGAGATGCAAGCAGTGGATTTGTGTTTGTGAAGAGTAGGGTTTATGGTGTTGGAGATGTGTATTTGGGTAGGGCAAAAGGGACACATTCTGTAGTAGTTTTTGCAGACTCCTACCTGTCAAAGAGTGTCATTTCTCATGGGTGGACAGATTGGAGCTATCCAGGCAGCAAAGAGTAAGTAAAAACATGAATCTTTGATCTCATCTTCTTGTTGGAAAATCATATTTTCACAAATTTTGATGTTTGTGAGATTGAAACAGAAATCTGCACCTAGCAGAGTTTAACTGTCGTGGACCAGGTTCTGCTTTGAAGAACCGAACCGATTGGTCGAAGCTGCTTACTTACAAAGAGGCTTTGAAATTCATCACCATTGATTTCATCAAAGGGAAGTCATGGCTGCCTACATGGATGTGAAATCTACATCTCTGTATTTCACTCAAGTTAATTGTTTTTTTTAGGAATTTTTTAAGTTAATAGGTTTCTTTATTTAAGAGTTGCGATCCATCAAGGGTTCAAAACTAAATTCAAATATATATTTTTGTTCTGATAGTTTAGGGATTATTTTTAGCAATTTGTTTCATTCAGTGTATATATTTAAATTTTACCAGTATTTGTATATCTTCCCTCTTTACAGCAGTAGCTATACTTGCATATCTTCTGATGAAATTTTGCAGTGCACCATCATTCTTGTTTCACATTTTCACTTCATAAGTAGAGTTGTTACTCTTCTATCCATAAATTAATGTGTCCTACCAAGTAAATTACATTTTCACTGCTAGAACTGCCAATGAAAAGAGAAATAAAACAAAGAAAGAAACAAATCAGACTATTATACATTTCACTCTTAACCAACCGTTGAATTTGTTCAGACAATAACCTTAACTGAGATTGGAGCCCACAACTCAGTTTTAGCAGCTTGTTTCAGATAAAAATGGCGACATCTTACGATTATGAACTCCTCTAACATACAAAATCACCACCAATATCTATCTCATATCACGAACAAAGTACAGAATGAGGACACGACGCAACAAAGATATAACATGATATGATATGATACGGTAGCTGCGACCGCCCAACCTGACACCACAAGCAAATGCTGCAATGTGCCTTCTTTGGCTGTCTGTGCTTACAATCTACGCTTCTTTTTGGGTGACATCTCCAGTTCCAGTGCGCTCTGCTTGATGTTGAATCGCACATCGTCTCTGCAGATCTTTCAGCTTATCCACGAGCTCTTGGAATGAAGGCCGGCATTGTGGTTCACTGTCAAATACAATCCATTAAAAACTCAGTTTCTAGAGTTACCAACACAAGATCTTATCTACCACCACTTTGATCCAAAAATATATCACCTCTCTACTTCACTTAGTCCAACAGATGAAAACATTGGGTGCTCTACTGGTGAATTCAACTTAAAAAGAAATTAGAAAAAATACAGAAAGAAAACACACCTATGCCAGCAGCTCTCAATAATCGAAGCCCATTGCGGATCCACATCATTTGGTATATCCAACCGTTGGTTCATGAAGCCCACAGCTCCAATTACCTGAAATCTTACAAATATCAGTGTCATGCATGTGAAAAAGGAGACAGCCATAGAATAATTCTACCCTTGAGAATGCGAAAATCAACGCAATTGTGCTAGCCTGCAAAGTGAAAGATTTCATACCTGCATTGAATTGAGGTTTTCCCATGGGATCTTTTGGGTTACGAGTTCCCAAAGTACCACGCCAAAGCTATATACGTCAGACCTGATTGTCTCAAAAAGAAGCAAAATAGGTCAGTTGCCCTGCTTGTCTCTATCGCTTCTATCTATTCTATAACAGATCTAACTGTACTATTCACTTTGTCATACTTTTCATCTGAAGGTTCGTTACGAAGAACTTCAGGAGCCATCCACTGAGGCTGTATCACAAAATTGGCAGGATCACTATTATACGAATTTGAGACATTAAGAACAAAAGCAACGTTAAAAGAAATTTTTTGGGAGAAGATTCGATGTGAATACTTCCAGTAACATACCGTTCCTTTTCCAGTCTTTGTCAACAAATAAGTCTCATTTTTAAGACGTGATAGACCAAAGTCGCCAACCTATCAAATCCATTTTGAAGCACTTGGAATATTGCAAAACAAGGAACTGGAAACAGCACTGGAAGCTAAAGTCTGACCTTAACAGTCCAGTTTCGGTCCACGAGAAGATTTGAAGACTTCAAATCACGGTGGACGATAGGAGGATTGTAATGATGAAGATAATTCATACCTCGTGCCTGGAAAACATAAACACAATTTGGAGAAATAGCATAATGATTATTGCGGGCCAGTTTTCTCCCTACATCTAGAATTTACAAAACTAAAGTTCATAGCAGCAAAATGCAGGGCAGAGTGTGACAGAAGATACAATATGCACGCACCACCAGCCAAAACACTATCAGTCAGCCACGAGAATAATAGAAGTTAAAAATAACTTACTATATCCAAAGCCATGTTAATACGCCTTCTCGATTCTAATTTTGATGCACTCTTCTGCAATAACCGGAACAGACTTCCACTGCAGAAAATGAATAAACGAATTAGCATACATGTCACCCTTCTAAATGGTATACAAAATGGACACTTAAGAGCAATAGAAATAAATATTAGGAAAATCAGCTCACGTATGCTCAAATCAGAATTTGCTTCGGTTTACTAAAATGTAAATTATGATGCAAAAGGTACATTAAGCTCAAACAGAGGATACCGTGGAAGAAACTCTGTCACAATGCAAAGGCGATCTGGAGACATGACTGCACCCATGAATAGTAGAATATTTGGATGACGAAGTCGTTTCATAAGTGACACCTTCAAAACCATAGAGAAGCTAGTAAGAACATGCTTGACAAATATCTAGTAATTCAGGTCTGTAATGTTACTTTTTGTCCTTTTTACTGAGGGAAACATAGATTGAAATAAAAATGCATCTTTAGCAACTCCAGAATGGTTAGTTGATACGACAACAGCAAATGGCAAATGAACAATTTACGTATTATCATCTATATCATAAACCACACAATCTAACTAAAAATTAAACAAAGCATACCACAAGAGCGCCCACACTTTCTGCAAGAAGGAACATTATCTAGACTAATAAGCAAGTATATTTAAAGAAGGCCAAGCATTTATCAATTTTACAATAATCATTTTAAGTTTAGATATATGCAACAAGAATCCTATTAGTGCAATAGCAGTGATACAGGAAAAAGTTAATTGAAAACAATGATACTGACCTCCTGTCTGAATGAGAATATCAAGTCATTAGAATACTCAAGCTTGGAGAATACCTTGACTGCAACATCCTGCAGAAGACGAAGATCTGCTATTACTACTGTTGATAGAGAATTATGTTAGTGACAGTATAACTCAGAAAATTAAAGCAACAAGAAATGTCCAAGAAATAAGTGTGCGTTTGTGTGTGCCGGGTGAGAGAGAGAGAGAGACAATGTGTTCTTAACCAACCCTTCCTCATGACTTGTTCAATGGAGTTCTTCTCATAAACAAGTTATACTCAGTTTTTAGTCGTCTTCATTTTTGCTCTGTCTGTCTGTGTACGTGGTCCAGTGAGAAACAAGCGAAATATAGGAGCCTAGAAACTAAAGAAAAAGCACTTTGATTGAACTAAATGCTTAAACTAAAAACATTTAACCAAAATGCATCACTCCCAGTAATTTTAATTTATGAATTGTTTTTTTAGTTCAAGCAAAATGTTTCTCAGAGCTCGCGTACAAAAATGCCACCACCCTTTTTCATTAAATCAAAGCAATCATAGTTGACATTGATTTTTAGTTCCCACACATTATTTCCATATAAGAACAAGGAATTCATATCAATTCATCGAATTGAAAATTTGTACGGCTGGGATATAGAAGAAAAAATGTGGTGGCGTTTTTATAAATATCACCAACTTTAAAAAGCATTTCCTAGTGGCTTCCAAATGCTTCTTTTCTGTTCGTAGTTCATACCAAGAGCCTGGGTCCTACTGACACCTCTCTCTCTCTCATTTTGTGTTATGTAACTTCATTTTATTGTGTGTGTTTTTTTTT
>AYJT01108878.1:0-10564 GCA_001278415.1 Ocimum tenuiflorum
GATAATTTTGGGGAGACAGCCATTTTTGACTGCCTTTTTACTTGTAAATCGAATAAAGTTTTATATTCATTTACTTTATGTTCATTTACTTTATGTTATCATTAATGTAAAAAAAAAAAACACTATATTAACAATTAGATCATGGAGAAACCGTTTGGTGGTATTTGATATGATGAAAATATGTCACTTTTTCATTTAAAAAAATATGTATATATATCATTGGATGTAATTATATAATTCGCGTAATTTTAACTCTATTCATATAAATTTTCTTTTTTGAATGTTCCCATTAATGTAATTTTAACATTATTGACAAAATTAATTTCTTGGCTCAAACAAACCAAAACTCTTATCATACATGATATTTTATCTCATTTATGGTGAATGACGATGATTGATTATTGAATTTGATTCACTAATAGAATAAAAAAAAACATTTTCTTTTTCCTATTCACCATTTAACCCATTTTCTTTCGACGGAACCGAACTTTCAAATATTTATAAGTTGTTTAAACACAATATTTATTGATTTCTTTCGATCAAAACGGACTTATATTTTATGACAGCCATATAAGTTTCCAATTATAATTTTTGCAATTCTCGACAATATCAACCATTTTATATAGCCAAAATCCAAAAATCGTGTCAAAATTGCAAAAATTGTCTAAAAGTTAACCCTGAATATATAAAAATGAAAGATAACAAGAATTCACTGAATAATCAGCAAATGAACACTTTTTTTCCTATGGCTATTTACAAGAAGGAAGCAAAGACATTAAAATCTGTAAATCAAGAAAATAGACTGATTCAAACTACAACAGTTGAATGAAGCAGGATCTGCAAATCTACCTGCTTTTCGCTACAAAGAATCATCGATCGAGGCAAAAATCATCACGTTCGTTCCTGATAAACCCGGCATAATATGAAGGGTTCAAGTATGGCTAGTTTGTATACCCCTACCACACCTAGAGAAAACAATACCGCCACTGCATTAAGCTACAGCTCCTACGAGCTCGTTGCTATCGATACTTCAAGATATCCATGAATTGAGGTGGCCTTGTATATTTGCTAGCTCAGCACATCCTGATTATACTGGCTACATTCTTCCCGATTTCTTCTTTGGTTTGCTCACAGATAGGAAAATCACCGATATACATGTCGAAGAAGGCCCCTGGATGTGCAATACAAAGAGGCGATGTTAAGCTTCCCGTCTTATCATAGTTGTTCTTGCTAAGGATTTTAAGATCTCATTTAACTAACTGGTTGGATGTTTTCTTTGTTCTGAAGAGTTCTATATCAAACAAAAATGGTATTAAAAAACGAACAAACTTGCTGCAAAGATCTTTGACCTAGTTGTTCTTGTTAAGCTTTTTCAGATGTTTGTTCTTGCTAAGGTTTGTTTAGATGTTTCTTTTAAGTAACAGGCTGAATGTCCCTTTTGTTCAGGAGAGTTTTATATCGAAACAAGGCGGTATTAGAAAAGAACACAGTAAGTTGTTCTTGTTGAGGCTTTTTAAATGTTTCATTTAAATAATAGGTTGAATGTTCCCTTTGTATCGGAGAGTTCTATATCGAACAAAGTGGAATTAAAAAAACGAGCACACTTACTGCAAAGATCTTTGCTCTGGACTGCTCCCAGATGATTCCCTTCAACTGCAAAAATAAGTAATAACATTGTCAAGTAAATCGTTCGGTTCACGGTGTATCATAAACTTATGCATGAACAACGAGCAATCAGAAAAAAGCTCAGACCTCATCACACACAGTTTGGCACAAAGTTAAATCCCATTAAACAATATCAGTAGTAGCACTAGCCACTATTAGTTGGAATCATAGTGCATCTTACCTTCGGTAACTAAGTGCCCATCGGCTGTTCTTCGAAAATTGATAGTTGTACCCTGTAATATTTCTCTTTTTCTTAAGAAGTGTCTGTTAAAAAGAATTAGATCAGAAAATGATGAATAAAAAAGCTCGTATTTACCACGTGTAAGGGAATATCCTGTTTGAATATAGATCCAAATGCTTGCAGGCAGCTAAAATCAGCTTCAGGATTTGTCTGATAAAGAAGAAAAAAATCACTCAGAATACGGAACACTACCATCATGAACCAGCAATACTAGAATAGACCTACCTTTGCTAGCCGAGCTCGAAGAGACTTCTCGAAAACACTACAAGAGAATTTATAAAATGAATAGGAAATATTTTTGGTCATATTTAATTGCATTTTTTATACTCGCTCGATTTCACTAGTGTATTATTCTGTTTGTAGAATTGCATTTTCAATACTACAAAAACAGTTAACTTACTCTTTAACAGTATTGATCTTAATCCCATTGCAACTAACCACGAGCCTAACCGTCATGTTGATATCCGACCTGCACCGCATTCATCAAAATATTACTGAATTAAGCTTCAACCGGAAAAACACAAATAGTTTGTGAAACAATATCATACAACAGCAGTGATTTAACAGAAATAATACAAAATATTTGAGGCAAACTCTCTAGGTTAGTGCAGGTGCCAAAACCACTCTTTGTAGATGCTAGAGGTTACAGGATTCAATTACTCATATAATTGTACAGGACTGAGAAATAAGTAGGTTAGAAGCTTGAGCTATCAGAGTAGGACTATGGCCAACTTAAGATTTAAGGAGATTTCATGCTACCCACATGGATTTTCAGTCATTAGAAATCAAGAAAACTGTCATTAGGTGAAACGAACTATGATATCATCACGAGCAATGTTAAAATTCTTAACTTGATTTGGTTACTAGCCAATTGGTGACATCTTTCGGCTGTTGGGGTTTAAATGATTTTTTCCACACTCATCTCTCATTTCTCGACTATTTTTTTCTTTTCAAAATTGTTCCAATTGATTGTATAAACAGGGGTATGAGAAACATAATATTATCAGGAACACAGATCTTGCCATCACAGCAACAAACCTTAGAAGGTCCCGATAAAAATCCTGGCTCTTGTTCAGCTCGTGCTCTGGAACGCAAGCATATTTTGGGCCCAATTTCTCACAAACATCAAATGGATGAACGTCTGTTGAAAAAGAAAATGATCTAAATCTTCAGAAGGAAGACTTTCTGAAGTATATATGATTCAATGGAGCCAATATTTGGCCGAGAACTTACAGAAGCCAAATGCATAGACTTTGAGAGATTTAATTCTTATAATGGTCATAGTTCTCGACCCAGTTCCTACAAGGATCTGAAAATTCCGAAGTAAAACAATACGTCGATGAGAAAACAATATAGATTTGCCTAAGATAAAAATCATGCAAACCTACCTCTGGAGTAAAACAAGAACTACTTTCTCCGGTTATAGTATGGTCCAACATGGTTGGAAACTCCACACCGGTTCTGGCCTCTGCTTTCTTAGCCCAAGCCAAGCTCTGCAAATAAAGGTCACTGCAGGGCCCACAACCTCGACTTTCAACATCACAATTCTTTTGATCCATGGAACTCTGTGTTTCTGTAGAACCGGTGCCCAGTGGAATAGATATGACATTTGTCGAGCTAAAAGAACACATGTAAAATCAGAACCCTTCATGAAGGAAAGGGGTTAAGCATGATAAAATGCATTAGTTCACTAAAACTTGTGCTTACACATTAGTCAATGGTGGCACCAACACAGCCCCCAACGATAACATGGGAATCGATTGAAGCCATTGAGCCTCTTTACACAATTGCTTCATAGTAAAGCTCGATATCTTATTAAACACAACTGGGATTGCAGATATTTTGCTGTATTTCAACTTCCCAAAAAACCCTGTAAGATCACGTCTCACAGAAGAAATATGCCTCACGTGTGTCGAAGAGGTGGAGCACGTGGAATGAGGATTAAGGTGATCACCCGGTAACTTGCGTTTGACGTTGGAAGTGGAGCCACTAGCACACCATATTACTAGAGCACCAGCAAATCTTGACATACAGTGGAAAGCTTCTTGAATTGCCATACTTCCGGGTTCAAGAATATTTCTCGAGTTCTCAACCAATGATGCAATATGAGCGATCCAATGGGCCCCCAGACTGTGAGGCAGAAGGGGATCAATAGGAAACATGCCACCAGTATCCAAATCTGGATCGATGAAAAACAACCAATTGTTTCTCATATTGAACCAAAAACGGATCTGCTTCCAAACCCGAGTTCTTGTAACTACCACAGGACCCAACTCTGTCAGCAAAATCTGCTGAAGTAGTGTTAAGAATTAGCTAACTTGAAGATTCAACCACAAGTTGCAGTCTTGAAACATGAAAAAGCTGAAGTATGAAGACATTGGCAACTAACTCACTGCAATAAAGGTCCATTAACATATCGAATAACTATGCAATCATCGTCCAAACGACAAAGAGATCATCCATGTAATCAACATCAGAGCAAGTGATTTCAATGTCATCAAGCAAACAAAACTTCAAGCATTTGATTATAATGACGCTACAAAAGGTGGCATGCCAAAAAAAAAAAATTCAAATTTGAGAATCTATATATGAAAAGGACAAGGCAACCAAACTTGAAGGAAAGATACAGAAGCACTGGTTATCATGCCATCAACAAAACCAGAAAATTCCATTGCAAACCATATCATGCAGCACCATATCAACCCTAATAAAATGCAATCAGAATCACAATAACGAACAAAACAAAGTCCTTTCATGAATCAATTAGGATAATATAAAGGTAGATAAATTCACCAATTCACCATCTCCAAACAACCTAAACTGCATTGAACATATCAATCGAGAAGAATGTGATAAAAAGAAAAAGAATAAACCTGGAAAAAAGGCAGAACCGAAAGTTCCAAAACAAGATCACAAAACCCTTTTACATAATTTTCGATCAGGGTTTTCCCATTCAGAGGGAGAGAGAGAATACAACGTAAAGAATATGCCTTTTGTTTGATATCGCCAAGAAACAGAGACGAAGGCAGGCAAGATTCAATTATTTCCTTTTCAATTACTTTTTCCGGAAAATTGCTCTGACGCAGATTAATCTTTAATATAAAGATCCAATTTCTTTTTCCTTTTTTTGACTATTACAGCGGTCAGAAAAACCAAGAAAACCAAAATAAATAAATAAATAAATAAATAAAAAGAAGTAAAGAGGCAAAAGGGAGAAGAGAAGATCTCTGACCTCTATTGCAATCTCTCCGAATAAATATTGATATGATTTTCAGCTCAAAAAAGAAAAATATTATACATGAATATTTTTCATCATTCAGGGAATGTGCTGTGATCTCTCTGTTTCCGCCCCTTCTTCACGTTCACATTCATGATTCTCTCTCCCTCCTGCCATCACTGTCTTCTTCAGATGGATTTGTACTCTTCCTCAATTTTCGGAGAAACAAATATATTTTTGTTGTTACGATCCAAATAAATTGTAATGGCAGACAATAAAATCTTTTTATGAATAATGTTACTTTAGGAGTTGTTTCATTTTCTTTTATATTAACATTAGGGACGAAAGTACATTTGCCAAAAAAATTAATATATTTTATAATGAAATAGTGGGATCTTTCTGGAATCAGGAAAATGAAGAAGAGGAAAATTTGAAATAGATTAAATTAAGAATCTAACGCAAATTTTTACAATGGAATTGTGGGATCTTTATATATTAGAATCTGATTCTTTTTGTGTCGAGGATCTAACGCTAAGTTTTTATCTTTTCTATTAAAGAAAGTCTCTCACAATTCTTGATCAAAATATATCGAATCTAGGGATAAATCACACCATTTATTAAGGTAATTTTCTAGCCGGCTACAATGGGCTATATCACAAAAAGAAGTTGGGCGATTCCAAATCCTATTCTAACTAGTGATTGTGACTCATCCCTACATTTAGGTTAGCCAATAAATTGGTTAACGTGTATTAATAATTTTATCAATCCCTTATGAACAACATTTTAATAATGGGAAATTTTCAGTGATTAACACCCTATGATTTTTGGCATTTTTGCCAACTTTTCATCTCATGTGAAATTCATGAATTGCAAATTGTGCGTGCAAGTTACAAATATTGGTCAAAATCTTCCATCTGCCGTCCACTACCAAAATTCTCAATGATGTTAACATGTCGGCTTTTTATTTAAAAAAAAAGACAATCGAGTTTGTATCCAAATTGGAACTGTCCAAACATAGACGTTGTACCTAATTCAGACAGCATCACGTGTTTATTTCCAACCTTTATGTCCATCCAAAGAGATGGAGGTTTTTGGTTTAGTTAGAAAATAATTGAGACCTGAAAATATCAGTCCAAAACTAACCATCAAAATGCAGCATTTGTAGAGCTATTTTTGAATCCTGAAAAGAACTATATATAGAGCATAAGGTGCAACATCAATGTGATCAGATCACCTCACTTACAGATGATGAATATAGTTGAAATAGTGAGAAGAAATATAAATAAAAATTGGAAGGTCTTTAAGCCAGGGAATTTAATGAAATAACTAGTGTATTTTTTACTTATCTTTTTTCCTTCTAGTTGTAGCTAAATACATGTAATATAACCACGCCCCAAACACCCAGATTATGTAAACCTGGGATAGAAGAGGAAGAAGTAGCCTGACGTGAGAAACCTGAAATGCCTTTGATTCTTCGATTTTTTGAGGTTTCGCTGGGATTACAAGAGTCCTGCTTCGAATAGATTTCGCCTTCTCAAAGTTTCATCAACCAGCTTGAATGTCTTCTTCACAAGTTTCTGGTCTAATGCAGTTGTTCGGTAGATCTTAAAGACCCGATCAACACGATCGGGTGCAGTGCTTTGGAAATACAGCTCCTCGAATTTTTTCTTCACAAACCTGAGTACAAGAAGAAAACATTAGATACAAATGAAAATATGTCTAATTCACTGAGTTGTCAGCTTACGTCGTTCACTGAAAGATAATCAATTTATTATTCAAGAGATGGAGTCGAGAGCGCTTACTCATATGCATGCTCGATTTCTTGTTTCCCGGTTGAAACTGGCTGGTAATCCTTGTACCATCCACATACATTCAATGGGACCTGCATATAAATAAAATATATATGAATTTTAATCTCATGGAAGTTGTCCCCTGCAAAGGATCTACGCGCCCTGCATACTTACTTTGAGAACCTTCTTTTCAAATAAATCGAATTTGTTGAGAAATAGCAAGAACGAAGTTTTCTGCAGGAAAAGTGGAAAAAAATTACTACTCGATCATGTGAAGCAACACGGATATGATAATAACAGATTGTGTTGAAATATTGGATAAAAACCTCGAAGCAAGGTTGCTTCAGGACCCACTCGAAAAGTTCTTTCGTCTCCATCATTCGGTTTGTGTTATCATCCTCAAACAGAGTTTGGTCATACCTGTACATGTACAGAGTTAACATATTTTTGTACATGTCTAAGAATAAAAATCAACGGCACAATGTCAGAAGTCAAATTTCTAGGCAAATGGAATCATTTATCTTGATGAAACCATGTGATACCACTACTACAGCCAATACACAAGGAGTGAGAGAGGATTTCATTTGTTCAGTATAAATGAGAAGAGTAATATATCCATACTCGCTTATAGCAGCACAGAATATCACAGCTGAAACACCCTCAAATAAATGGATCCATTTTCTTCTTTCATTTTTCTGACCTCCGACATCAAAGAGGCGATATACTTCTCCACTTTTCTTGTTTTCTCCGACTGGGCTGCAAACATCCCAATAATTAGAGATTGATTCAAATAATAGTCATTTAAGTAACAGCTCGATCTCTCAAGGATACTGATGGAATCAGAAGTATCAATTATTAACAGCCAACTATTATCAACAAATGAAGCATGGGAAATGATGGATTTTAAAGGATGTGCATGCAGCATGCAGATTTAGATGCAGCATTTACAAAGCATGAAGGAGGCTGCAGCATCTCTAATTTAAGACCACAGAATCCAGAGAGAAAACTGGTTTTCCCTCTTTGTTCTTCTTTACCTCAAACTTTTTACGTCGTGAATTTGTCTTCCAAATTTCTTAACTTTTGGAACAATAAAAATTCAATTATTTCAGGAAACCCATATGTCTTAATTGGATTAAGAGTAAAATGTGTCTATATAGAATAATTCCAGCCAATATACCATTTAGAGAACTATAGTTGAATCACTTTTTAAAAAAATGGCTATACCAAATGTCATTATAGTTACAAAACATGATTGGTTCACTCACTATAAAACATGAAACAGTTGAAGTGAATTTTAACAAGAAAAAAGAAGGTGGGTGTTAGGTGATTTAGTAGCAGCGTTCCGGCAAAAGGACTCCATTCAATTATAAAATAAAGAGAGGTTAGGGATGAATAGAGCAAGAACAAACAAACAAATCGTGTAAGCTTTGGTCTTAGTATAGGGAGAAAAAGAAAACAAGCATTCACCTGAACTGGATCTCCACAACACCTGTTGTCCGAACCCTGGCATAAAGAACATCTTCCTACATCAAGACATACATAAAAACACATTTTTTAACACGTATGGAAATAGGAGAACTAGTAATAAAATATGAAATATGTGAGATTACTTATTACTAGATAAGAACGTTATAAAGGGCACAGGAATGACAAGATAGTTCCAATAGATCATAGAATCTAAAAGCACATAGTTGACTCTGCCTGGGTATTTTGTTCTGTTTTTCTTCTTCTTCTTCCATATGGATCCTATCATGTTCACGAGTGTTCATGTCTTTATGAATTTTAAGTAATAACCACAGACCACTAAATATACCATCATTCATGAGCCTCTATTTCTGTTACATATATGCTAAAGCAGGATCACATATAATAATTGACTTGGTTTGGATCTTATTTATATGCTCAAAAACAATACTATCAAGATATTTTGAAGTTAGAGCATTAAGGTTCGACAACCATGCAATGGAAAACCTAGTACCATAAGTAAGCACATAACTCAATGGAACCTTATGCTCACACCCAAACCATCATATCAATTAGCCATATTGGTTTAGTGGCATGTTCTTGTAACAAATCTACAAGTTTCATGTTATTGTCTATCATTCCCTAGACCAATGACATAGTGTCCTTACGAAATAGAATGCAATCATATCAGGAAAATTTGTCATTGCAAAAAATTATTCTTTATGTCATTACGTACCTTAGTAGGAACATAGTCTGCTTCAGAAAATCTTCGTAAATTTTCCATAAAATAATGAGCACAATCTGGAAGTTGAAGTTCATTACCACGCAAATATGTTTCCTGCCAATCGGCGACAAAAGTTTGATTAATAAATATGTAAACTCAATTTCAATGAAGACTACTCTAAACCATTTAGAAAAGCACAACAAACCTGTATGGCACTATCTTTCCAAAGAGTTCCAATTTCATGTACAAGCTCCTCAGTTAGACGTGGATAATTCAACCTACCACCAATTTCCGAAAATTTCTCTCCAATTTCCTGAAAGAAATTTTAAATATCAATTCCTTTCCCAACAATAGACTAGCTTCTGAATGGTGCTCTTGGACCCACAATCAAAGACAAATGAGGACTAGTTCATCAAATAAATGAGGCGGACCTTATTTTCATCAGAAACAATGAACTTTGAGGAATCTTCTATGCTTTGTGATAATTCTTTTGATCCATCGTATAACATCTGTAATAAACAATGCAAAACTAAGAAATATTTACACAACTCATCATACAACCACAATATGAACCAAAGGGTAACAACCAACACACCCTTTCATATATTTCATACTTTTATTGTCTGATAAACGTTGGCATGAATGACAGGAATATAGCCTTTCAGCTCAGCTTCATCAAACCCACTTTGAAACAGAAGTTTTATCTGCAGAGTATTTATACAATTATCTTTCTGGATGAACTGCTTACATTTACATCAACTGTGACAATGTTATAGAAAAGATCGCCATACCTGCTTGAAAATGGTGGACTTTCCAGAATCTCCAGCACCTTATCCACGCACAAAAGTCAAGTACGCTAAATATAAGTTCAATTTTAGCATATCACAGAACAAAAAAGAATTTTTCAGGTATGAATACCAAGTAACAGAAGTTTCTGGATATGCTTCTCCGCCTTAGTTTCTTGCTCAATTCGCCTTTCTATTTCTGCTGTCTGAAATTCAAGGCAGCTTAATTGTCAGTGACAAAAAATCAATAATCCAAAAGAAAAAACAAAAACCCAAATCAACCTGCTCGGTCTCTTCAGAATTAGCTGGATTATGTCGCTGTCTGCTACAGAGTGATCCCATATTATCAAGTAACGTGCACAATACAAAAACCATAAGTTCCCAATCCTTTAACCAGATTAGTAACCAATCCCCCCGTCCAACCTTCGATGCAGCTCCATACGCCGGAAACGAGCCGTCGGACTTTTCACCGGCGAGATTATGGTGGCGTCGATTCAGAACCAGCTCAACCGTAGCTCTAGATGCGGCGCCAGTGGATCTAATGCCGGATTAGAAGAGCAGGATCAGCTATTTTTTCAAATGTGAAAGCTAGTGAACGGCGATGCGGATCTAGCGGAGAATAGAGCTGAAATCAGAACTTCGAGCAGCTGCACTGCGGCAGGAGCGGCGGAGAACGGC
>AYJT01108894.1:0-10891 GCA_001278415.1 Ocimum tenuiflorum
GATTTGTAGATTCTCGGTGGTGGAGCGGTGGTGCAATTTAGTGTAATACAGTTAATCAGTAGATTTCTTTTCTTTTATTTTTATTTTCTTTTTCAGGCCTTTTTGCAGGTTTGCTTTTTTGCCTTTTTCATTCTATTCTTTTTATTTTTAATTTTTTATCACTAAATGCGGTTTCAAAATTATATGCATTTTTTGCTCAAAAAAAAAAAATTTATATGCATTTCACGTTATAAAGTTTAACCATTTGGAATAGTTATTTGAACTATTTGAATATCAATTTGATAAAAATTGGTTTGGTAATTTTATTAGCTTAATATATTCGACGCTTGGGGAAGTGAATGGATTTTCAAATTATTAATTTTGTATTCGATAAATTTAGTAATAATTAAAATTATTAACTCTGTTAGTCCTATAAAACAGTGAATTTGAGTAGATATTATTTGGTAAAAATAATTTATTTTTGTAAAAAATTGTTGGTTCCCATTTTTCTGTTTGGCTCGCAACTGATCGGTCAGGAATCAGGTTCGGGCTATTGACTTATCGAGATAAAAAAACGATAATGTGAAGTCGTAGTCAAATGAATATAAAAAAATATGAACTCCGAAAGTTTAGGAAATTCATTGATACAAAATATGAAAAATGAATAAAACCATAAAATGAACCAATGCAAATAATGAATCAAGAATACTTAGTAACTATTTAATTATCAAATTACATAATATTATTTATACACCTGTGTAACTAACTCTGGATTTAATGAAAAAAGAAACCTAATTAGAGTTAACAAAAACTTGGGTCAGACCACCAAATTGTTTTAAGTGGATCTAAATAGTTTATTTCTACCAATTTAAAATCATATATGCTCTAGATCCTAAACTCAAACCTATATTCGCCCTGAATATCAAACCCAAACACTCTTAAATGATTTGAACGGTCTAACGAAAAATTTCCTTATTAGAGTTTGGTTTGATTCCATAGTTTTGTATAATTTATTATATTATTTGAAACACACTGTCTCGAATAGTTTCGTGTGTTAAATCAAAGATATCATCACAAGGTTTCGAAAATTATTTCATATTTAAAATTGGATGAGAAATGCTAAAGTTTATCTGATTTACAATCTTGTCTGGAAAAGAGATCAACAATGAGAAATAAAATTCGAGGGATATCGTTTTGGTCAAAGAGACTTGTAATTTTGAAAGATGATCCTAACAAATAACTCTAGTGTCGTCGGAGTATAAACAGACAAAAATTTGCGTTAGACCACCTAAACGATTTTGATAGATTTACATGGTTCATTTACACCAATTCAAACCCATATCCGCCTTGAATCCTAAACCCAAACTCATATTCTCTCTGGATCCTAAACTCAAACCCGCCTAAATAATTTAGACGATCTAATGGAAGACCTCCTTGATACAATAATGAACGAAAATTTGATAAAAAAATGAAATCATTTGCAACATATCATGAGGCAAAAGTACACACCCCTACTATAACCTCTATAAATAAGTCATTTCCTTCATCTTGGCCCCTAAAATTCAACATATATATTCCAAAATTTTGGGGGACATCAAGGCTACGAGAAGTATGGAAGTGGGAGCAGAAGAGGATTAAAGAATAAGAAAACGAAAAACCATTCATTTACTACAACTCCTAAGGTATGATTTCTTCAAACTTTATAAAGGAAAGAAGATTAGGCAATTTGCGAGCTTATGATTAATGCCATTTGCATTGCTTTGATGGATGCGGTCTGGATTCCTTGTTACAAAATCGTGTTACATATTGTGTTATATTGTTTAGATTATTGACAAGTGTACAAATCAATGGAGATAAACCAAGTCCATAAGTAATAAACATTCTATCATAATTAATCTACCTTAATTGATACACTTGTAAAAAATTCATGCAGTATAATACAATATGTGACACTATTGTGTAACAGGAGATCCAGAGAGTGTGATTGATGAGCTTAAATACATGTAGACATGTAGTGCTGAGTTTTCATATACCATTATGAGGATTAATATTTTAAGTATCGAGATTGTACATGACTATTCTTCAACATCTTGTACTCTTTTTTTGATAGCTTTGAGCTTTGGAGATATCATACTTGTGTTGTTTTTCTTTCCTCTTGTACATGACCATTATGATAGTTTTGTGTGCATTTATTACTTGAGTTGTGATCTTTTTGGTTATGCTGTGATTGAGCTAAAATTTTCATGTGTGACATATTATTAAGTTGGATTTCTAACACAACAATGACTTGACCAATTGGCTTGGTCGAATCCGAGTAATTGTTTAGTGCAAACAACTCAACCAGATACTATGTCAGCGTTTAATGGGATATTCTAACCCTAAATTACAAGTCAAGACCTACTTTTTGGACTTTTTGTCCATTTTCTTTATGTAATTTTCACTTAGATGACCCATGTCATAACTTTTGCCGATTCTCCTCATATTGTAGTCTCTCTCACTATTAATTAGTGAGAAAACTAGGAGAAGACTTCGGAAATGAATTTTGCAGCATTGACAATTGATAAAGTTTTGGTGCCTATGATATACTTAATCGAGCAATTTGATCAAATGCGTGATTTGTCATAGAGGTTGAGATATAATCGTTTGAATGAGTCATCGTAGTAAATTATTGACCTCTTCCTTGAATAAATTTGGTTAATCAATGTATAAGCACGCCTTGAACCCCCCTAGATAATTACATTACCCATAGAGCCACAATTTTTATTTTTACTTTTTTTAAATTAAGGTACAATATTGCAATAAATCCCACCTTGATGTCTCCACATGAAACTCGAACTTTTGACCTTTAAGATAATGGAAAATGTACTTACCCACTGCACCCCGATGCGGTAGACTTTAATTGTCATCTAAGTTCTTTGCGATTAGTTTTAATTGTGTTGGTCCTAAATCAGATTATGAAATAAATTTGCGGAATTAAACTTAGGACCCATGTGTATAACTGACTTAGCTAGGTCAGTTATAACTTAATAAAACTTAGTCTTGACAGATATTAGTCAGTTTCAGATATGCCGAAAAAAGGAGTCGACATCTTCACTTTTTCCCTAATCGAGATTCCAGTGGGCCAACTGCTTTTGAAAGTGATCTCTTTGCTTAGTCGTAGTCCAAACGGGGGTCTTTGGTCTTCTTAATGTCTCAGAGACATTCGATCCCTTGATCAAGTCCTAACTAGAAATATCTCAAGAGAAGCCAAGAGTTTGGATTTGAGGTGAAACCCTTCTCTGCCATTACGGATTTCTTTTGCTCTAATCTCCAAAATCGAAGGTTTGTTGACTGAAGAGTTTCAATCTATTACTGGGCCATCTCTGACACCAAAGAAGGAAGTTTCTTGCGTAGTATGAGTTCCTTCTTGTGAAGTATCCTTTTGTGGAAGTTACGAGGCTATTTTGCCGAGTTCCTTAGAGAGAGTTGTCTCACGCCCCTAGGTATTCTCTATCTACCTCCGAACCATATGTGGGCGAGTTTCTTCCTAATACAGCTTGAGCTGAAGACCGGGGAAAGTTTAGGAGAGATGGGGAAAGCTAGCAGCACAATTTTAGTGTGCAATAAATCTACAATTTTATTTATTATTTAGGGTTTAGGGTTGTCACATTTTCCTTTCCTTGGGCAGTACCTCCCAAAAGTCTCCTACGCCCTCTCTTCCTTCAGAACTGAAGGGATATTTACAATCGAGTTTGTTTTTTGTGTTTGAACACTTATTATAAAATGTTAATCTTCTTAGTTGTTGGGCTTAATCAACGGACTTAAGCACATGCAATAGACGGAGCTTGATCGAGGATCCTTGCTCCATGGCTTCTACGGGTTGAAGATTTTAATTCTTTTCGGGAATGTATGATTGGTTTCTCAGACAAAGGTTTGGGGAATGGTTCTTAGAATCTGTTTCAAGTAAAGTCCTTGAGCAGTTCTGCAGATTTTGGTAGGCATAGGGTCATCGGAAGGTGGTCTCATGTTAGAAAATATGGTAAGCTTTTGAGAGCGTTTGAGAGCTTAGGAGTATGAAAATTCTTATTGTTAAGGTTATGAATACCAGACCTTTATAGGCTCTCATAATTCGTAGCCGTTGGGGGATTTGGTGGGTGGTAGGCGGTCATACATTGCTTTCTGCAATGTACAGGCTATCGCCGACGTGTAGGTATCCGTTGGTTGCTTTTGAGTAGCCTTTTCAGAGATCCTACTGCTTTTCTGGATCTTTGTCTGATGGTCAATGAATATTTTATTTACGCATTGGATAATTACTAGGCCAAACTGTCTTCTGAAAACCTAGTTCGTGAGTTCGAGGAGCCAGTTCTGAGCATTCTCTGACTGAAGTGACTTATTCTTCTTTTCTAGTCTCAGGTTTCTTCTCAGAAAACTTGTCAGTTGCAACTAGGTCAGTTCTCTTCTATAACTGTCAGTTACCACTATTAGAGCTAGGTTAGTTCTCTCTCAGAACTGTGAGTTACCATTATTAGACCTAGGTCAGTTCTCTCCTAAAACTGTCAGTTGCAGGTCTTCAGTTAGAATTCGATTCTGGTTCCCCCTAAATTTGATCTTTCCCCCAGTCATGAGCTCTTCAATGTTTAGTTATTTGACCTTCAATATTGAGAATTGTATAAAGTTACAAGCTCTAGACTATTACAAGATATTATATTGATAAACTGGATCAAAAACTACTTAAGGTTTTCTGACATGATTCAAAGCATACATATGCCTAACAACAAATTGCTCAATACAAGCTTATAATCAATTTTTTTTGCCCCATGGTTTGTCTAAATAATAGTAGATAAATGGACCTCGTACTCACTCTATATTCAATTTAACCAGCGTGGATGCAATACTCGTGCTCATTTCTTGCTCATTTCTATATTGCGTGCAATCCACAAATGTGTGGTTTTCTCACCAATATTTTAGTGATCGAGGACCTTCTTCAGTTGGCTTCACATGTCCTCCACCATTAGTGTTAATTGGACCTATTAAGTTGGAGTCATGTTCCTCCACTATTAGTATGAACCTTCCACCCTCTTGGTTTTACACGTCGATGCAATTGTTTTTCATTGATTTCTCTTATGTTGGCTTTATTTGTATCTCAACGCTTTTAATTATTAATTTATATTTAAATTTTTTTTATAAGAGGGAGTAAATGTTTCATAGCTTCGGAATAAATTTGTTTATCATCCCGTATATTTTTATATGATTGTTTTTCGATCATTATGTATGGAACTATCCGAATTTTATAACTTATTGTTACTTCTTTTATTAAAATTTTATTTTAAAGTATAATACAATTATTATTATTATTATTATTATTATTATTATTATTGTCAGCTCTTCTTATAAGAACTATCTTCTTCATTAATTAGTTTCATTATGAAATTAAATTTGAGACCTTTGATTTTACCAAAGTTTTGCTATAAAAGGAGGTCTCATACCTCATATGAATCACACCAAAATGAAAACATACTCTCTCTTTCAAAATTTTTCTTCAAGAAGTAAAGTTCGATTTCATGTAGAACGTTTTTTTTTTTCTTTAATTTTTTTGAAAAAAGGAGTTCAAGTTCAAGTTGATCGTGATTTTTAAATAAAGAAAATAAATGTATTAAAAATGTTATTAAACAATTAGAACCTGTTCTACACTACATTTTAAAAAAAAAGGTTTTTCCCTCAAAAAATATATTCAATTTCAAGCTTCTGCAGCAATAAAATGAATTTCTATATTGAAAAATAGATGTGTCCCAATTATTATTATATTTTTATTTTTATAAAATTTCGGAGCGTTACAATATGGGTTTATTTATTTTATCTTTTTTATTTACACACATAATTGTAGTGATATTCGAGTTGAAATTAAATTTGTACTCAACAACTATTTTGTGAAATTGATTTAATTATTTTATATATAAAATAATATTGAACGAGCAAGTTACACATTTAAATAACATTCCTCATTTACTTAATTTAAAAATTAAATTAAATCTCTAAAACACGAATAAGTTGATATTGAATCATTTAAATTCACTTACCATAATATGATTGGTCATGAATTTTTATGTATCTACATTCATTATCTACATGTTGACCCCTTCAAGACTTATTCTTGCATAAGTTGTCTTGGAAATGAACGAGTCGCAACATTTTGATAGTTTATACTCATATCAAGAGTTCTTTTTCATTTTTGAATGTATGAACCTTTATATTCGTGTTAAGGAGTCTTTTAATTTAAATTTGAATTTTGGACTGTTGATACTTGTGTTGATGAATCCTTCAATTTGAATTTGTTGCCGTTTATACTCGTACCAAGAAAATCTCGAACTTAATTTGGTTAGTTAGATAGTTTATACTCGTATTAAGGAGTTGTTCAACTTGAATTTATATTTTTTGACTATTCATTCTCTTATAATAGGGGGTTCTTCAACTTAAATTTAAGTTAATTGGTCAAGGAATTCTTCAACTCAAATTTGAATTATGGATTACTTATACTCGCGTCAAAAAGTTCTTCGATTTGAATTTATTTTGAATTTGGATTTTGATGCATGAAATCAAATCATATTCTCAAATCACTCGAATGTCTCGACTCAAAAAGGGCAATATTATTCATAACCTCCATTTTCATGTGATATAGCCCCTACTTTTAATTTAAAACAAAATATTAATAAATATACTATTTTTACCCCTATAATCCTCCAACGTTAAAATCCATTTAAATAATTTTACCCAATCAAAGGCTTACAAAATTCATCCGTATAAAGGTAGCTTACGGAATAGAGATGCAGAAGTGAGTGAGATCTAGAGCCCATGAATTGAAGAATTTTCCATAAATTTGTTTGGAGAAGTGAGAAAGTTGTGCAGAAATGGACTCGTATCAGTCTTGCACTTGTGTTCGTCAACTTTTTCACTTTATTTGTGTTCATGCTTGATATAATATTTGATTTGGTTTCGGTGAGAAATCAATGTTGTTTGAAGATATCTTCCTTTAGTACCGGATATAATTGAGGCAAAAACTTGTGTTAGATCGCTTAAACGATTTAGGCGGATCTACATAGTTCATTTCCTTCAACTCAAATCCATACCCGCCCCTGGATCCGAAATCCAAATCCATATCCTTCCTGAATCCTAAACTTAAACCCATCTAAATGATTTAGGCTGCCTAACGGGAGATCTCTTGAAAACAAAGCCTCAGAATTTGCGGCATTTTTTTTAATTAAGATATAATTGATGGCTAAGAAGAAGATAAAAATTTGGAATACAAATCATTCTTTTAAATATCGAATGCTAGAGGGAATAAATGTCTCAATGTTTTTTTTTGGAGAGGGGGGATTTGGGGGTGGTGGATGTCGAATTCAGGTCTCTCATCTACGTAGAGGTGAGGAATGCCAACTAGTTAAGTGCTAGTGTGAATAAGATAAATTAACCCCAAAAAATTCTGCCCATATGTAAAAAAGCCGACATCTCCATTTAATTGCCGTTGGGGTAAGGCCCATATATGACAACAGCTTTACCAGGCCCAATAATGCTTGAATGGGGTTTTTAATCTCTTCTCTCTAAGCAATTAAAATTTGGGCTGGCCTTAACATTTTTTAATAGGCCGAACCCCCGTTTATATGATAAATTATTCACCAATTTTTAGTTACATGTCAAACTATTCAAATTTCAGATATACAATAAATTATATGGATTTGTTCAATCATATAACAGGTTGTTTTTTCCAGTGATAAAAAACTGACCGTGCACTGTTGGAATCCTATATCAGTAATTTAGTGTGACTACGGAAATCTGACTAAAATATAAAATTAGATAATCTGACGGTGCACAATCGACTTTCTGTTGCCGAAGAAATATTTTGTCATATAATTGAACAAAATCCATATAGTTTAACATATAATTAAAAATTCGAATAATTTGATATGTAATTGAAAATTTGCGCATAATTTATTATGCAAATGAGGGTTTGACCTTTTTAATAAAGAGCATTAGACTGGAGTAGACTATTATATCCCTATATTATCCCCAATATTTATAAGATCCCAAAAATATTTTTTTGTATAAAACCATAGCGATGTTTAGAAATAGCCAATTCCACCGCTCCATTTTTCACAACAATTGTTGAGTTTCTCGATCCTTTATCTACGCCTAAAACGATGAATTCATCCAATAGTTTCACAATAGTAATGAGCTGTGCTTCGAGCTTTCGAGGACTACGTCTTGTGATATTAGCTTCCATATCAACCAGTAAACTATTGTTTGTTGAGGGTGACTTTGATTGACGGATCAAAGAGCTCCAAGCTTCGATCCGAATGGAAGACACACGACATCCCGAGAAGATTTTTTGTCCTTCGGAGCGACATATTAGTATTTTATGTATGAGATCGATGATTACCATGTTTACAGTAGATTTTCGATCATCGAGGGATTGAACAACATATCCTTCGGGCAGTAAGACCTTTGTTCGTGGTTGTTTTGGTAAGATAGATTGACCCACAACATTGTTCAACTCACAAAATTTATTCACATGATCAACAAGTGTTTCCCATTCACTTTCCCTAAAGCTTTTCAATTGACTCTTCACAGTGCTTTGGTCCTTTTGTTGTAAGATAAGAGATAAATAACTTGTTTGTGATTCCCAACAAATGTTTCATCAAGTGTGACAAAAACAAAAAACTCGTAAGGATCCATTCTTTCCAACCTTCGGTTATATTTCTATTTTCATAGCAAGTGGCATCATCACGTATATTTTGCAATACTTGATCAATTGAAATCCACATAGAGCACAGGCGAAGCAATGTATGGTAACGTGAATCCCATCGAGTATCTCCTGGTCTTAGCAAACTAGTTTCTTGATTTTGAACTTTTCCACTCTATCTTTCTCCACTGCTAAACTTGCTAATTATTTTCTTCCTCTCTAAATATCTTAGTTGATCTTTTCTTTTACAAGATGTTCCAACTGTTGTCACTATCATAGAGACATAATTAAAAAAAAAAAAAATTCTTGGACAACCCGAATTTTTCTAACAACAGCAATAATAACTACCTGTAGTTTATGGAAGAAATAGTGAACATACATGGTGTATGGATTTTTTTTGCAATATTATTGATTTCAATCCATTAAACTCACCTAGTATGTTTGAAGCTCCATGATATCCTTGACCTCTCAACTTAGATATTGATAAACCATGTTTGCAAACAAAGAATCAATATCATATTTTAAGGAATGAGAGCAAGTATCAGCCACATGCACAATTGCTAGAAATATCTCAATCACACAAACTTTTCATTCACATACCTTAAAATAACTCCCATTTTCTCTTTCATTGAAACATCCTGAGCCTCATCGACTAAAAGAGTAAAAACTCTATCTCCAATATCATTAACTATAGCACGTGTGATCTCTGAGGCACAAGCTTGTGATAATTATTTTTGAACTTTTGGGGAAGACAATTGATTATTTTCAGGAGTATTTTCACCCAAAACTTTGGAATTTTCATCATTTTAGTTGATTGATATATTCAATCAATTCAAGAAAATTACTTCTACTCAAAGAATCAATAGATTCATTATGTTCACGGAAAGACAATCCTTGCCTCAAAAGAAATGAATAGCGTTCAACATTACTGTTAAACGAGCACGATAAACAACTTTAACTTCTAGACTGTATGCTTGAAACAGATTTGTCATGCTATTTCTCTGGTTTTGAAAAATACTCAAATCCTATTCTAGCATTATAGTGACAACTATCCACATCTCGAACATGAAGGTTGAATTTTTCCAATAACCTTTTCTAATTTTTAAATCTCTTTTTTATAAAAACGTCATCAGTAAAACAACTTCTTTTATTTGGTTCTTTAAGAAGATAACGCCATAAATAGAAACGTCCATCATCTGAAACACTATATTCCAGGCTTTTCAACTATGGGAATTTTTTCTACCAAACATCTTGAAAACTTCTTTCTTGATTATCATATTTTGTTTTCGGATATTTATGATGAAATAGAGGACACGGGCCGTTAGTCAAGTACTTGATCTCGAATCACAGTATCAAATTTCTCTATTGATTTTCATAATCCCGTATCACTAACAATATCATTCAAAACAAATTTTATTCCTACTCGGGAAGGATTATCTAATCGTTCGTGAGCACTAGGTTCAGTCAAAGACGAGAAAGAGTTATCCGACCCATCTCTAGGAACTCTTCTAAAATATCTCTTCATATCTACGTAAATATAAAAATAAATTATGAAATACTTACTTTAAAGTACCATCAATCAAAACTTTACAATGACTTATCTAGAACAAGAATGACTAATTATAAACTCAATGCAAATTCACAATGACTATTTATATTTAAAATTATAATAACTTACAATTAACATTTACACGCAAAATACAAATTATAATCGATTGGATTGTACGAATATAAGTTAATTAATAAAATAATAATAAATAATAATAATTTTCGTTGTCGGATAGTCGAAGACGATATAATAATAAATAATAATAATTTTCGTTGTTGGATAATCGAAGACGATCAAAATTTTTGAATTGCTAAAGAAAAGAAATCGTATATAGAGCGGTGAGGCCACTAAAATCAAAACACAATGTTTGTTCAATAAATTAGGAGAGAGGATTTGATTTATTAACAAAGAGAGGAGACAAAATTTATCTTGGTGATTGTGCCAGTGAAGTATACGTTCCAATTCACAAATTTTATAGCTATCCATAGACCCCACAACAATTTTTTTTAAATAAATAAAAATAGGTACCGGTTTCCTTGTCGGCAAGTTTTCTTATACTTCAATTTTCTCTCTCTATAATATATGGTAACACATTTGATGAGGGGGCTGCTTTCTAGACACGCCCCTTTGGAACCGGAACCGGCGGAACC
>AYJT01108898.1:0-11978 GCA_001278415.1 Ocimum tenuiflorum
GCTTTGCTAACCTAAGCCGTGGGGTTGGAGATATGGGTTACAGCTGTGAACAGGCTGGTTTCTTCAATGTCTGCCAGTAGGACAGACGTTGACGGTCTACGTAATTACAGTTATACCCCCGCCTTACATATATCAAATGACCACACTACCCTTCTTGTGCGGCCGCTCCCTAGTGGACGGAGCTAAGATTGCGCGCGTGTGTTCTGTTATACCATTTTCTTCTTTAATTGAGCCACCCAGAAATTAAGTGTCATTAAACCATATTTAATAAGGACAATTTACGGGGTATTATTAACTAATGGAATTAAAGTCTAGCGTGAAATAGAAAAAACTTGCGGACAAAATCAACAGTTTTTCGAAATAAAAAATAAAAATAACTAGATATAAATGTCTAAGCACCAGAAACATTTCAATTTTTCCCGTGATGACGAGGTGCTAAAAGATTTAATTCGCTCGTGCCACATCATATTTTTGTCGCCGTAAACTGATCTCGTACTGCAATTCAAACATTTATGATATTTTAAACATAAAGAGGTCTCTTGTTAAGCTGCCTAAACAATCTAGGCAAATATGAATTTGGATTTAGGATTCATAATGGATATAGATTTGGGTTGCTGGAAATAAACTATTTAGATCTATCTAATTCATTTAAACGGTCTAATACAAATTTTTATATTTAAACAATTTATTTCAAAATATGTATAGTTAGTGCTTAGAGTAAAGGGTCGGTCCATCAAGCCTAATTACGTGGAAATAAGATCGGGGACCTGACTCTATTGACTTCTCAAATGGAGTAATTGCAACCAAATAGATATTTAAGTGTATTAAGTGTCCCACGACTCGAAAAGTCCCTGGAGGGTAGCCTCAAACTTGGAGTTCAGTGGTCCCATTCTTCTCATTTAATACTCTTCGACATTCTTCTTTTGCAGTCATAAGTAACAATCTGATACCTAAATGTTATGCAATCGTTTTCGACAACTCGAAACTGTCTTCAACCTCAATAGTTACAGGCAACATTCGAACCAATAACCTTTAGGTGTAATCCAAACTATAACATCTGAGTCCTTGATAGCATTCAAATGTTGTTATTAAAGACTTCAAACAATTTTTAATACATTCCTCATATATGATTTTGGTTCATACTTATTGTACGTACGTGTTTGTTAATGTAAGTGAAGGATTGAAAGATGAAGATTAACTTGATTAATGCAATAAGTTAATTTGATATAAGATCATAAGGAAAATCTTAACATTACTTTTTATTACAAAATCAAGAACTATTCTGAAACAAAAAACAAAAAAACAAAACAAGAATGCATATTAGTATCGCATATATGAATTTCATCATAATTACTCTTCTGTTAGAACCAATATTCTATACGAAATAAAATTGAATATTTGTTATGCTTTGTTCTTTCATGATACACACGATTTCTTGCCAAATGTATCCCACTTTGGCTATCTCCATAGTTTGTTTTATTTTCGACTTAGACAGTGTGTTAAATAAGTGGACAAGTGATGGACATTCAAGTGTAAAGACTCTCTAATTAACAAAATTGGTTTAGTGTTCAATAATTACTCTCCCCATCCTTAAGAGATTAAGCATGTTAAGGTCTCAATCGCTCATTAATCTTTGCTTAGCTTGTTTATTATAATAAATTGCAACTAGTTACATTGAATAAATTCGAATGAGCGCGACTACATTTTTAATTAGTTAATCGATAATTCAATGTTTAAAACTACCATTTTATTCCAAAAATCAGATTCACGATCAATATTCATTTGACTAAACTGATCCAATTGCACTTAAAATAATTTCCAACTCGTCGACAAAATTAACACGGTTATGCTAATTTAATCAGTTTCCAACATACAATAAAGTGTTGGATATGTAAGATCATAGAGGGCCAAGAAGTCTGATTCTTGCATATTAGTTTTTGAATGCAAATTGTAGATGAAGGTATTAAAGTTGAGAAAAACATATAATACTTCCCACAATGTGGAAGAAATATTCAAGGTACTTGTAACTCTATTATTTTCTTTATTTATTCTTACTCTACGGTAAATAATAAGAAGGTAACTTCAGAGTGATGATATTTGGGCTCCGGATATCCCCAAGTATGTTTTATACACCATCCCTAATTATGCTCTATACATTAAAGAAAAATGGGGATATAAATTATATATTAACTCCCATCCATATGTTAACCGTCTTTCATCTCATTTTTGAATTGATATATGAAGTTAACTATGAGAATTCGACATTTTATGAGTTTTCTTTTACTCAATTTTGATATTAGATCCACACAGAATTTACGAATAAGCCATTGTCTTATAATAGGGAACATCAATCATTTTGCTAAAGAGATTTATGAATTAACACATAAAAGTGCAGTTAACATACGATGATCACACCCCTAGTACGGACATGTATATATAAATAGATATGAGTTTTAGAACATTGTACAAAGAGCAATTGGGACGTCAAATATTATACAGTATGGTCTTCATTTATCTATCATTTATTTAATATTGTTACACTTATCAAACTATCATTTCTAGATACTGTTTAGTTTGTACTCCGGAAAGTCAAGTACCCTAATTTAAAAGAAGTCACTTGTTTAATTTTTTTTAATTAAAGAGAAAATGAAGATAAATTTTGAATTTTTTTTTAGAGAATCTCCTTTTCTAAAAATGTACTTCTTTCAGAAGAAAAAAATTGCAAATAGACGGGGCTTTAGAAGAAATTTACAAAGAAGAACGATACACTCTTTCAAGATGTGAACAATAAACCGAAAAATCTAGGGTGTATATTTGCAAGGAGAAACCCTGTTTCTTAATGAATTTATGTATTCCTAAAATAAATTGAATAGGGCCCAATTTCCAGAATTGATAACAAGTTTATTAATTTTTTAAGGTACTAATTAACAACGTTAATCGCAGTTGTAGGCATGTAATCTTTGAAAGTATTAAGGTTAGACCTTCTTGTAGTGCGACTATGGAGCATCCAACCTCCAATTTTATTTTTTTCCCTAAATATTATTAAATTATTCAATTAAAATTGTGGTTGGTGCGGCTTAATTAACTAGTGAGTCACAATTAGTTTATCTATACACACTAATAAATAATCACTAAAATTAATCAATTGGATGTTCATAATTTTTAAAAAAAAAACGTGGTTCAAGGATAATTGTTTACTAATTGTCCAACCACAATTACTGTTATAGCCTTATAGGGGTCCCAAATCACAGAACCCTAATTTTCTCCTAATTGACTAGAGATTATATTTTTTTTCTCAATTAATTAAATATCACCAATTTAGGTTTTGGAGAGGAAGTTTGTCGAGGGCCACCGGCCATAAAAGCTGAGAATGGATTTGCTGCAGGTTTTATGTCTAGAAATTTTGTACTGATCCAATCTTTAAATCTAATTAAATAATTAATCATAAGAGGTTAAGTATTTACAGTTTATCATTTGTTTATATATAACGTAAGGATATATATATTTTTTTATTGCCATTTGCATTGGTTGTTGTTTTTATATTAGTGATAAATAAACAAATCAAGCTATAAACACTTTGCTGTTTTGTCCCTTTTTGTGAACCGTGATTGGTGGTTGAGATTCTTAGAATTATATTGGATCTATAAGTTTCTTCACGTCATCGCACACACCAGCAAGTTTGAACTGTGCTTACTCCTCAAGTTTATAAAACTCTTTTGCCAGTATATTTTTTTTTTTTTGAGCTGGGTAGTATAATATTTTGAAAAATCACATTTTCAAGTTTTGGGGAAATATGGTCATTTTTCCCACAATTTGATTAATTATAAAATTTTATCTCGCAATTTTATTCTGTTGAATTTATTTACTCTACGTCAATGACGATATTATTTCATGTCCAGTCACATGTTAACTCACATATGACACTCAGGTGGCGCTATTATAAAAATTATTATTATATTTTAATTTTATTTTCGATTAAATAAGAAATGATATCGTTGTCTTTGAAACAACGTTATTTTATTAAAAAAAAAATCTACAATGTAATATTTTTTAAATTATTTAAATATGTTTCACAAAAATATTATTTTTTAAATTCTGAATTGATCACAACATCAACCGTTGAATTAATTATCGTTGAAGAATTTCGGAAGGCCTTCGTCATCGTCACAAGCAAAGACAGCCAGCTTGTGGCGAGAAGGCGATGCACACTATGATATAATAAAGAATAATACAAATAGGTATAAAACAAACATACACAAATAGGTATAAAACAAACATACACACATGTATAAATATATGAATAGATCATGTTTTATTTTTAATTTTTGTATGCATGACAGACTGTGACAGGTCTGTGATGCCAAGTCCATCATTTTCGGTTGAGACAGAATTTTGGGTCAAAGTTTCCAACTTAAATATAAACCCTTTTTGATACTCCATATTTCCATGATAATGACATTAATTCACCTTCACACATTTAATTGGCCTAACATTTTATAAATCACACCTATCGAATATTAATTTTCTTACACAAAAATCATCAGTTCACCCCCATCTTGAACTCATAATTAGTAATTTATGTGATACTTTTGGCATGGGGTGTTATTTTTAGTTTCATTAATTGTAATATGTGTTATACATATTAAATAACATAAAAACTTAATTAAATAGTATCCATGCAAATCACCTTTCAAAGGAGTAAAAATTGCTAAAATGGTGACGAGAGGTGATGTAAAATACATCTGTTGCAAGATAATGATGTATTTTGTTATACACCCTCTAAAAGAAAAAGTTTTGGAGAAAATGAAAAGGAACATCAAAGAAAGGAAAATGGAAGGGTGTTTGTGATGCGAATCCCCGTTATTACATTATGCTATATTTTGAGTTTTTATTAGCGTATGTTTAATATTTGTTTTTTATTATATTTTTTATACTTTATTTTAATTTTACATGAATTATGTGATTTTATTAGATTCAAATGGAATATATAACTATTTTTAGAATATAATAAATTTGATAGAGCACAATTAATAATTGAAAAAAACATATTATGTAATCTAATTTGAATCTAATAAAATCACAAAATATCTATAATATTAAACTAAAACATAAAAAATAAGATTTAAGATAAATATTCAATATGAAAATTTAATGAGTAATGCAAAGATGTAAGCATAAGCATTAAGTATATTTTACTTTTTTAAAAAAGTAATTTTTTCAAAATAAATTTAAATTTATCTCAGTGTTTTCTCTCTTTCGAGTAAAAAACTTTTGTGAAATTCATATGAAATGGAAGCTTAGCTAAAAAAAAATAGCTTATTTGTTATGAAATAAATAATTGTTTTTATACAATAGCAGGAAAAGAAATTAAAAGTCCCTATATATGGCAGTGTTGAGTGGCTCTAGATATGATTTAGTGAGAGATGGAGTATTACTCAAAGCAACAAGATTTTTTGGAAGAATTGTTAGGCCTGGATTATTACATTCATCAAGATTTCAACACCAACATCTCTTGTTGGAATTACAGTGCAGACCATTTTCCCACCTCCAACAAATCTGCAGATTTCTCTCTCCCCACCCATCAAAATTTCAACTTCCCCTTCTACAGCGACACGTTTGCCGATCAACTTTCACCTCTCGAATTTTCTTCAATTTCACCAAACACATACATTTCCTCTCAAACACTCCCTTACACCAACTCCAGCTCCATCTTTTCCCATCAACATGCTGCTATGGAGCCCGAGCCAGTTTTCAACGTGGGTTTTACCCATGACCCTAAAAGGAAGACCAAAGTGAAGAAAATCAGCGGCCAGCCCTCAAAGAATCTCATGGCTGAGCGCCGCCGCCGAAAACGCTTGAACGACCGCCTCTCCATGCTCAGATCAGTCGTTCCCAAGATAACCAAGGTATATTTTACTCTTATAATCTTTTATCTACTTTTTTAAAAGAATCTCACTAAATTACATTTTCAATCTGACATGACACAATCCTGTTTTGTTTTGGTCTCAAAGTAAATTTTCTGTCATAAATATTTTTGCATAAAAATTACTTTTGTATCTTTATTTCAATTCTATAAATCATCCATGATAGTATTATAAGATCATTGAGCATGCAATACACATTAAATAATGACCCATTAATGTTGTAATCAAAATTCCATACTTTTCGAACTGAGACTAAAAGTAAAATTGTGAGATCGAAAATGTAACCCACTCTTAAAATATTGTTTGACATAATAATTTCAATCTAGAAATTGAGCAATATCTCTAAAGATATTAAATAATTCCATATATCAACCTAAACTTTCGAATGCTGAGTAGAAGAGAGTGAAAATTTTGCAGATGGACAGAACATCCATTCTTGGAGATACGATTGATTACATGAAGGAGCTGCTTGATCGCATAAATAATTTGCAAGAAGAGATGAATTTGGGAGGATATGAACTGGGCTTGCTAAGCATATTCAAGAATGCCAAGCCTGAAGAAATCTTCATCAGAAATTCACCCAAGGTATTGATCAAATTAAAAATAATTAATTAGATGGGCATATATAAATAAATTTGTGGATGCAGTTTGAAGTGGAAAGGAGGAATTTGGAGACAAGAATAGAGATATGTTGTAGTGGAAGGCCAGGATTATTGCTATCAACAGTGACAACTTTAGAGGCATTAGGCATGGATATTGAGCAGTGTGTTATTAGCTGCTTCAATGATTTTGCAATGCATGCTTCTTGCTCTGAGGTACGATTTATTATTTCTAATCTCTATGTTTATGTATGGATATTGCATTTTGCTGCACTCATAATTTACAGATAGTAACCCAAAAACAAAAAAAGGAAGAGATATGTCTTGATTAATTAGGAAATATTCCTGATGGAGAAATATACTTTAGTGTTTTTTTCTTTTGCAATTCATTTTGATATTATGTAAGTTAAGTCTTAATATGTTGTTGGCAGGATCTGAAGCAGATGGCAGTTTTGGATTCAGAAGACATAAAACAGGCACTGTTTAGAAACGCGGGATATGGAGGAAGATGTCTGTGATGATCAACCAACAATTTATTTGACTTGTAACCTATTTAAAAATGTGAAATCATAAAGTTTAATTCAAGATATAAAAGATGAATTCCCAATACATGATCTGCGAAGTTCTCAATTCAAACAGAATTTGCAAGATCTTCAAAATTCTCATTATAAGACCCGAAAAATCATCAAATTTTCGATTCAAGATCTCATGTTGAGGTTTTGGATTAAGAATCTAGGTATCATTTGAATCTTGAATTGAGAATTTATCATTCAACTCCTATTTTGAAATTAAATAATCTTTTTTTAGGTCCTCGAATTGACAAAATATTCCTAATTAGTAATGACAAAAAATATACTAATTAGTAGATTAAAAACCCATCTATAGTTATTTATTCGACATCATTATAATTCTTATTGTGAATGGAAAATAAAATAAAATAAAAATATTTAGAGGTTTCTTTAATTTGGATTCTTATTAGAGGTCCCCATTTTGCGAAAATATCTCTTTTTTTGTATAAAAAAAAAAAGCGAAAATACGAAATATAAAGTTCACCTATACAGGTTTTAAAAAAATATATTTCTGGCTGTTTTCGGTAGCATCCTAATAGCTCCTTACCAGCTATGCCAATTAAAATAAGATTTTACCTCTTACACCGGATTCGACCACAATTAAGCTGCCGAAATAACCATTTACAACTATTGAAATTCAAGAGAATTGATTTAAGCTGGGTACATTAGTAACATTAGAGAGAAAAAAATGTGGCTATCTAGAATTACAAATAATAAGTAGCTAAGTTGAGTAAAAACACAAATGTCAGGAGATGATGAGCAATATATATACACGAAAAAGCTCTGCAGTGGAGACAAGTTCCACACCAGCCTTCCAAGATAAGATCAAAATCTTATGGGTCGATTCTCTCTGCAATGCAAACTAGTTAGATTCAATATTCGAACGGGCAGAAGAAGAACCAGACCCAGTAGATTCACTCGACTCCGAGTTGTGAGTCCAAAGTAGATTCAGCTCCCCCCTTATCAGACCCAGTAGCACACAAAGTCCTGAAGTTTGTAATATTCATCAGACATACATATATAAGGCAAAAATTCGTTTAAATCATTCAGCCGGTCTCTCTAACAAGAGACCTACTCATAATATATTGATTCTTATAACAGGCAATCTCAAAAGAGAGATGTCTTACCCAATGTACACGGGACGAGGTAGAGGAGAGCGGGTTGACCATGGCCGTCCATTAGATACAAGGCTAAATAGGTAAAGAATAGGCCTGCAATCTCCAGTTTTATAAAATCACTTCAACCTCCAAATGCAGCTTCAGCCAGGACCAAATTTTGCTAAGGATAATGACAATGATGAATATGTTCATGTTTTGTTACTTTAAATGCCATTTAGTTACTGCATATGAACAGTGAAGCAATGCTATTCGACCCAAGAAAATAAACGTGATGAAAGAACCGGGAGTCATATCTTAAGCATATGCATGTGAGTCAAATCTTTTAAATTATATTTAATTCTAAAGAAATTATTATGATACCCAATTGAGATGCAATAAAGTTTAAACAAAATGTTATAAACCCTAAATGGGACTAGTAAGTCCTAATTGAGAATCAAAAAATTGGCTCTTGAACTTTTTGTTCAAATCAAATATATCATCCTAAAGCTGAGAAAACAGTATCCTGTCTTGAACAGGCAATGCTACTGGAGTTTCATTACTGGTAGTCTCTACAGATGAGAAAAAAGGATCCCTAGTCTCATTATTAAAGAAGCAATTCTAGATTTGGATCAAAAGAGGTTAATCTTTTATAAAGAAGAATTGGCAGATTTAATTCTAGATCAAAAGAGGTTAATTCTAGATTTAAGGAATAATTAGTGAAAAAGACAATAACAGGAAGACAACCGTGAACAAAAACTCACCAGATCCATAACCAATTAACAACCAAGGAAAATATCCACTAAATCCTGTCTTCCCAAGGTCTTTGTCAAATCTGATGAACAAAAAGGATTCCTAAGTCAAGTAAGAGCATAAAAATATAGTATATGTACTAGATGTGTCTGTATCTTTCTGGATAAAAAGTCATTCCACAAAATTTCTTAGTGTCATTGAACAAGCACAAAATACTAGTACACTCACACAAAGGACTTTGAAGATATGATTATCAGTTTATTCAATCTGGCATCACCAATGGCAGCACATTACAAGCACAAACTTGAATAGTAAGTAAGACTACTTTAACGGTTCCGTTTGGTTTGCATCCCAAAAAAGTGAAGTACCCTAAAAATGCTATGAGAAGCCACTTGTTTACATTTGAATGTATTTTGGAGGGAATCACTTTTTCGGAAATTGTGGAATGCTTTTCCCGGAAAAACGTAAACAAAAGGAGTAAATGTGTACCTGTGCGAGAAGGCAACAAGCAAACCTGGGAATAGAATGTCCCCAAACCCTATCATGTTATAACCATAATAAGGATCGGCAAGTTTAGGGACTCTCAGAAGCATGGGAATTGATTCCCCACCGCTCTTATTGCCGTGAGCAACCTAAACAATAAGAGGAAAAATCAGGTTGACTAACTGATCTAAGTCAACAAGATGAACTTTATAAATCCAAATGTGACAAAGGAAATTGTCAAGGATGTATGGGAATACTGGATGTCTCTGAAACCAGTTTTTGATGGAAGGAGTATGAGATCAAAATATGTGAGCAGACCTACCGCAATCATTACACTGTCATGGAATATCAATGGGGATAGAAAAACCCAAAAAATGTCATATATGAAAGCGCAACATAGAAGTACGGTGGCAACCTAAAGAAAACAGCATTAAGCATTAGAAGGAAATACAAAAGATTTGCCATTGACTAATCAAATATGGCCGACTGAGATACCTTTATATTTGGTAATTGAGCCAATTGTAACACGCTTATCATCATGAATATACCCTGATATCAAGAAAATTGTTTAAATCAAACTTCCATATTTTGTCTTTACCTTCACAATGATGTTGAGGACTCCTTCCTTAAGATAACAATAGTCAATTACTAACTGAAAACTTCAATTAAAAGGAAAGAGATTATGACATGCCAGAATCCAGAACGAACATGCAGAATGCTTGGTTTTGGTGATATAGCTTACAAGAATGTCTTGGCCCATCCAAGAATATGATTCCTTCCGCAGCGCAGCCCAGGAAATGGCAAATATCAAACAAAATATCAAGACAACTAGCGATACAACGGTTATCTTCCCCAGAAGTGGCAGTTTCACTGTCTTTCGTCCACAGAATTTACATTTGCTGTTTAAAACAAGAGAAAAGCAGTATATGCTACAGTACCAGAGTTGTGCAGCAAATTCTTGACAATCATAACTTAAGCGTACCTTTGTATCAAGTCTACCATACAGCTATGCAGTCCCTGATAACCAAAAGATTATATTAACGTAAATGTTTCAAAGAAGCAAAAATTTCTATTGACAATCACATTGATGTATTGACAGTAAAATCTAAAATGTTGTTCACAAATTCAATAATACAACTTCCTTGCATAGTAGGTGGATCTCTTTATTCTGGTCAATGTTGTAACTTAGCCTCAACACCATCCTTATATACAGTTGTTTTGTACTTTGAGTACACACACAAATTTAAATAGATTCAAAAGGTTCATCGGATTGCAATAGCTCCTACTTTCAGGAGAATAGGCTTTGAGCTGCGTCAAAGCCTTGATATCGTCTTAAAACCGATTATTGAAAGTGGAAATAGTAATTGAAATAATTAAAATGAAGATTTACCTCAACACCTCCGAGGCAGAAAAGTACAATCAGCACCCAAACGAACGATGCTGACATAAAGAAGTAAAGTAACAGCAGGAAAGTTGATGCCGATATAACAAAAACTACTGCACTTTGTGTGGTAATATGTAGGATACCATCATCCTTATCTGGGCCAGACTCTTCCTGATATGGGAGAAGCAAATATTTAACTTAGCTACAACATCCATCAAATATTAAAGATGGGACCATAAATTGAATGAATACTTAATATAAAGACTTGGATGTCCTTTCCATAAAACCTTTGGAGATAGTTGGTTATTGGATTCGTCACAATCCTCTGATCCAATTATTTCTGGCCAAAGTGTAGCAGTAACTATTGTTCCAACAGACATCATCCACAAGAATACCGCCGAGTAACCATCTACGACTGGGCGTTTTGGAGAGTATATCAAGAGTTCCACTAAATATAAACAGAGAAGTTAGCATCTGCATTTATTAACAAAAAGTATAAGACCAACATGCATAGACATTGTAAAAAGGATTGGGAAATATTGCTAAGGCTAACAAATGTTGCAAAACTGTGGAACTGTAATTACAGTAGAGGAAACAGCTCTGTGTGGAACTGTAATTTCATAAAAGGAAAGAGTTTTGTAAACTTTTGTCCTTTTTTCCACCTGGGCACCTGGTTCATTGTAGGCAGCTTTGAGATGGAGAGATTGGATGTCTCTTTAAGAAACATAAGAATTTGAGATCTTAGAAACAATCATTCGCTGATCAGGTTAATTTGAGTTGTAATTTATAGATGCTTAAAGAACATAAGCTTGGAGTCAGTCAAAAGGTTTTCCTATTTGCTTCAAATTTCACAAGTTAATGAAACCTTTCAGATGGACACATAGTATTATTCAATTGGTAATATTTCCCTTCATGCTGATTCTACAAAATTATTTTTCCTCACTCGTGATTCTACCATCATAAAAACATTAAATGAATCAATGAAGGAGACAGGGTCCTACAAACAGCTAATTCTGATTTGACATCAGAAAGTAACTAAATTCATAAGCTGGGTACAAGATAATAAAACAACAAAAATGACACTTATTATTTCCTAAAACGATCAACAGGTATCATGGTAGAGGGACTATAGTCCAACACTTTGATATCAAACAGTAGCAAAAATTTAAAAA
>AYJT01108900.1:0-11526 GCA_001278415.1 Ocimum tenuiflorum
AAATAAAATGTAACTATGTAATTTACTTCTTTTGTCAGCCTAGCCTACCCACTTCAGTCCTCCACCCTTAATAATTAATGCGTTGTTAACTAAAACTACTTCTTACAACAAATTAACTAATTATATCACCACTTATTAGCTATTATTATTGATTTTTTAATTTACCAAAACTACTCCTCAAGTTTCGAAGATTCTATATTTCATATCAGAAAAGGATTGAACGATTCGAATTTTGAATGGAGAAGACATATCTCCAAATGTTTGGGATGGAGGAGATACCAATTGTTTGAAGAAAAAAAAAACAATATTTATATGATTAATTGTCGGAATTGACACAATTCTCACTTATTTTTGTGATTTTTATACAAATTCTTTAAAGTTATTAGTTTTAACATAATATTTTTAGTAATTGTTCATGGCGGAATTCATATATAATTAATGGATTGAATATCCAAGCTCAACAAAATTAATAAAAATTTATTTGCAACAGAAGCCATCATCCAATATGGTGTATATAACTAATTTCCGACACTAATTACTGCATTTAGAATCACAAGTCGATGCTTTTAGGAAAAGTATATATCTTGTTCATATTTTATGCAGATTCGATGTGCTCTACTTTATACTTTTTCTCAACTTCAACATATAAAACACCAATTCATCATCATCCACTCCGAACTTTTAAGTTTTAATATGTGAGTTTCACTTAAACTTTTCTGTGAGTGGTAAATTTATAAAATAAATGAAAATATTACATTAAAATATACAATCTATGATAATTAATCTGAAAATCGCAAAAAACAAAAGCATTATGTTAAAATATGTAATTCTCAGGAGTTGACGAAAATCACAAAATGAATAACGAGAAGGTCAATTCTTATCATTAGTTTATTTTTATTTAATTAGTGTAGCCATTATTTGTCTAGGAGAATGAAAAGTATGAACGATATTTGCGGTTATAAATGTCAACAGGTTGGAATCGGTTGTTTCATATTTGACTCGGAGTTAAAAAGTCAATTTTTAATTTTTTAGAGCAAACAAGGTTATACTTTACAACATACAATTTGACTCATTTTTCAGCTCTCTTTTTTCCAACATGCGTGAATTCACTTTATTTCAATTTCTTATAATCGAGCTACAAAGTACACCTTCAGGGGAAGAGAACAAACACAACAAAACAATTTCAATACAACTTTCGATGATAAAATCAACGGATAAAAATAATGATCAAATATGGAAACAAAATTATCGATTCCTGGATTTAACTAATTTGGGAATTTACATTTGCAAAAGAGTTAATTTGAGCTATTTTAGAAACTCAAATATAGCTGAATTATTCTAATATATTAACAATCTATTTGGTGCAATAGCCACACTGATCACCTATTTGCCAAAAATAATATACAATACTGAAATGTATCATTAATTTACCTCAAACAAAAAAATATTGCGACATTCATAATGCTGCAATGTATTACAATATCACAAGAAAAAGAATGCGGTATTTGATACTCATGAGGGTACCATTCTAATTCTGAAAAGCTATATCGTGTAGTAATCTGTTGTTTATTATGCAATTAAAATGGGTTTTCTTAATAATTATAAGACGAAAACTTATAAAATAAAATTTAGGGGGTGTACGAAATCTGGGTCATTGATAATGGTAGGAATAATTTTGATAATAAAGGAATATAGATATAGTGGTGTTAAGAAAATAGAAATATGATATGAAAAGGGAGAGACAAAATGGTGAGAGAGGGGAAAAAGGGAACAAAGAGAAAGTTGAAAATGGCCTTCCACCGGCCTACCCCATTCTCAGTTTAAATTATTTCTCAATTCCCCCTTCTTCGTTCTCCAATCCCAACACACACAATCTTGACATTTACACTTTCTCCATCAAAACCCTCTCATCCTTCTCTCTCTACCATTTTGAAGATTGAGAGTTTTTTCTACTATTGGGTCTTGCAGGCCATTTGAAAACAATAATGGGAGCTGCTCGTGGTGGTAGTAGTGGCGCGACGGCGCTGTCCGAGCGGAGGGGGGACGTGGGGTGGAATCACGAAACTACCCTTTTGAAAGAAGACTGTAGCAATGTGAATCCGAGGTGTTTATGGGGTTCTCATAGATGAGGGAGCACAATGTGGTTTGTTCTTCTCTCAGGAAAAAAGGAAAACAAAAAAAAGAAAGAAAGATTGCTTTTTTCTGCTTTTTGCTGGTTGAAGGCAGACAGGATGGAGCCAGGCATATTTTTCTACTGTTTTTTTTCTCTCTTTCTCTCTCTAAAATATTGGGAAAAATGAAAAAAAAAATTACTTCTCTTTTATATAGTATCGGCCCTTTTTCTTCTGTTCTTATTTTTTCATTTAAGTTACCTTTTTGGCTAACCTGTTGGAAAAGAGTTCACATGGAAATTCTAACATTTTCTCGGAGGAAGAAGTGATGGGGTTGTGCCAATGCAGAGTGGAAGAAACTGAAAACGGAGCGTTTTGAAATTGGTGGTATACATAGATTTTGTGTATTTGTCTTTTTAAGTCGAGAAAAAGAAAAGTGATGTACTTGAATTGAATTATGATTGTGACTAATTGATGATGATGGTATTTAGCTATGTTTCCCCATCACTTCTTTCTCCTAATTATAATTTTTGGTCGTTTATCTATCCTTTTTGACAATGCTGTTTTGGGATTTTGATTGATGCCTCTTGCTTTTATGTTCTTTACTTTTTACTTGGTTGCCTAGTTAAGGAAATGAAGGGTGCAATCGAGATTACGGTATTGGCATTTTGTTTAGATGATATACTGAAAGAATTTCATAAACAAATAGTAATGTAGGGCCGGCTAGTTAATAAGTGTCCCTCTTCTTTTGCCCCTTGTTGCTGTAATACAACAGACACTTTTTCCAGACAAATGGAAATGATTCTTCCTATTTTGTTCTTGTGAATTTGTTTTTCGTAGTAGATTTGATCTCACATTGCTTGCATTTAGGTTATGATCAGCATAGATATGTCGCCTGCTGATATGTCTGATTAGCAAGTTCTTTAGTTTTGGCATCTGGTGTTATATTTCATATAAGGATTCACGGGCTTATCCTTTGCTTTTTCTTCCTTCTTTCTGTGCGAAGTTTCTCCATGAGGGATGTTGAACATCTATGCTGGACAGATAATGGAGGACAACGATTCTTGAATGGAACTCAGTTTGCTCGTATTGCTTGTAAGTGAAAGTATTTGACGTAAACTAGCTAGAGTAGGTTTGTTCACGTTGCGCCTGGTAATGCAATGCATGTGGTTCAGTATCTTGCATCTTGTTTATGCCATGCCATATTGTGTGAGATTTAAGCAAGATTTTCTCTTCATGTGTTGTTTACTGTTTCTGTCCCCTTTTCATGTCTAAATCAGACGCTTCTTCATGTTCAACATTATTTTCCCTAGTTATGGCTTACCCCTGGTCTGATGATAAGCTTTTACTTGAATTTCTTGGTTCTATTTAGGCATTCTAATGGATCATTGACTTATTTTGTCAACTCTTTAGACACAATGGCAAAATATCATAGGATCCGTTTCGTTACGCTCTCAACATGATGTTCGTGTGTGTATGCATAGTAGAATTGTACAAATATGAAATTGAACTTTTAGAGATGTCGTGTTATGATTGTGGGTGATTTTGTAAAGAGTTTGAGACACAAGGGAAAAACTCGCGGATTAGATGGAAACTTAGTGATTAACTGGCGAGACATGAGAATTAACCTTGGGCAATTGCTCGGAGACCAATGCTAGGCCTTTTAGTTCTTGAGAATGAAGTTTGAATATGTGTTGGGAGTGTGTGAATGTGAGAATGACAGTTAAATGAAATAGTGTGATTGTAACGACTTATATATATATGAAATCGATATACTCTCTTCCTTAGTTGATTCTAAGATTCTTCCTACGCATGGTTCATGTTGAATATCTGTTCCAGAAGCTTCTTACATGCGCGTTTGTGGGATGGATGAGTCGTAGCTTCAAGTTTTTATTTTTCATGATCTTGTCTTGAGAGTCGTTGGTAGCTTGTTTCAGAGGCTGCTTCAGACATATTCTCGAAAGTTGTCTTTGGTGGCCCTTGAGGACTGCTTCGTACAAGTCTTCAACGCCTTCGAGGAGTTGTCTCAGCCAAGTCCTTGTGAATGTTGGTCTCGTCTTGGAGCTTGAGCCGACATTGTCCTTTGTCGCATATATGTTGCTGGTGTATGACGTGTCATTATGGAGTGATTTGAGTGCAATGTGGGGTTGCCATTGAAACTTTAGGATGGTTGCTACATGCCCATGCATTGAAAATATACGTGCCAAATTCCATTAAATCGGTCCAATCCACCGGGTTTCGGGCCAATCCTATCGAATTGTAGGCTATTTTAGGCTAACCTTATTAGATTGGAATTTATTCAGGCTAAAAGTTTCGAGCAAAATTGACATTCCTAAATCCAATCCATCAGGTTTCGGGTCAATCCTATCGAGTTGAAATTTTTCCGGGCTCAAATTTTTCGGGCAGCTCGGGCCAATCCGTCGGTTTCGGACAAAATTGACATCTCTTGCAGCATTACTGTCGCAATTTAGGTGTTTCATATTTAATTTTTGGTAGCAATTAAAGCGGTATATGGATGCAACTAATTTTCAGCTGCTCCGAACAGTCTTGTGACCTAAAAGGTGTGTTTTAATTCTACTATTATCTACACACATTATTCCATGAAATTATTCCAATTTCCACCTTTTTTCCCCTTTACTCCCACCACTGCCTAGCAGAATAAATTATTTATATTTCTCTTTTGGGGTTTTGGAAAAATAAAATTTCGAATTATAGGACAATTTCTTATCAAATATATTGAAGTAATCATGAAGCAATGTTGTAGCGTATGCATGGAGGCTGTAGCAGGCAGAAGAGAAATCTCAAAAGGGAAAAAAATGTTGCATTCTTTTGCATATTCACAAGAATAACTATTAAATAAAGTCGATTAAAATCCCAAAAATAAACGAAACTAACAAGAACAGAACCTCGGTATAATCATAAATGTGATTCACAATCTTCCAAGCTTTTGCACGAGACCATTCTCGATTTCTACTCTCTTCTTCATCAGCAAAGCATACCTCGAAACGAGTTCCTCATTGCCAGCTGTCGCAGCGAGGTGGCAGTTGAGAGAAGTTGTTTCCAACTTATCAGCGTAAATGGACGAAAACGGAACAAATCGGCCCTTTTTATCGCACAACCAACCATGGGCGGCCCTCAACGCAGCACCCATGGAAGCCGAATCTGAACAAGAAGATGAGATTTCAGTATAAAAAACAGAAACAAGGATATGTTTGAACTTTGAAGAAGTACTAACCTGAACTCTGGATTTTGTAGACATTGCACCCGAAAATCGAAGCTATCGCATTGAGAATGCTGGCATTTGCTGATGCTCCACCAGTAGCGATTATACGGTTTGGAGGCGAAGGCATTCCAAATCTCTCTGCATGAGCCCTCATGGAGAGGAACTGGCCTTCAACTAATGCTCGAATCTGATGGGACTTTTTGGTAAATACATGCATGCATGTCCATTATATTGTTGAGAAGTAGATTTTGATAAACTGACCTCTGAGGCAGCGTCAAATCCTGTTACTTCGCGTTCTTTTACTCCGTCTAATGTGTCTCCGTTGAAGTTGTCAAGTACGTAATGGTGGAATCCAACTGCAGTTATGCCAATGAGCAGGTCAATCATATGTATATAACCGATAAAATCAGAAGTCTCAATCACACATGAAGCCGAAAAGAGTGCAATCGAGCGAAGAGCTAAATTGATTTTTATTTCAGTGAAAAAACTCTTATGCAGAAGTAAAACTAACAAGGAAGAGGGGTCAATATCATAATTTACTTATTTATATTTTTGAGCATAAATACAAAATCTTAAAGTGAATCTCAATCTTGCCATCCAAGCAGACTGTCAAGAAATTGTAGTAATGGGGTTTTCGTAAGTCAAAACCGTATTTCCTTTATTTTCATTACATTACTTTCTTGATGCTTCACATTTCCATTTGTGATGCCTCAGAATAAGGGTCCATTTCTTAGAAAAGAAGTGTTATACCAACAGCCTTTTAAGTATGTGATGCCGCAAATTTAAGCAAAGATAGAGACTGATATTGCTAGATACAACATAATCGGAGGTTCTGAATTAGAGAAGTCATAACAAATACTGGTCAATCAATAGTCTAGTATGCGTACCTGGTAGAGGAGGAATAATTTCATGGTCTTTGTAATAAAATCCCAACTTTCCACCTGTAAAAGCATACATATAAATACCCCCACTAAATTTAACCAGTTTGATAGCAAGTACCAGATGCACTCACCGTTCAGAGGTTGTGTCTGCTGCAATAAATTATTAAAAACATCCCAAGATTTATCCGCGCACTTGTTACGTATATCTACCAAGGTCAAATATAGGAATTAGTGTACATGTAATGATACTTTTATGAGATATTGTTGTCTCATGAGCTTATCCCTACCTTCACGTGTCAAAGAACCATTCTTATAACATAGCATAACCATGTAGCCTTTTATATCCACTGGATTAGGAAAAACATGCCCTTCTAAGCATGTCTTGTGTTCATCGGTAATGCCAAAAACCTACAATAGAAATAGGATCAATCAAGTTCTCGGAAATACATTTATTGAATGTTACATGTCGACACAATTCAATACTCTTTAAAAATCAACATTCTACCATGAACTATCATGGAACTCCTGAGTGATCGTTTACTAATTTCACTTACGAGACAAGTGGGAGAAAACATGCTCAATATCTGTTTCAAGTAGTACATATATCATGACTAAAAAGCACATAAAGTACATATGCAAATTTAAGATTATTATCTGAGATTCTGAAGTAAAAGAGAACAAAAGCAAGCTAACTTACAGTGTCACTGGTGCCAAGACTGATTGCCAAATCCCCAGGACTACTGAGCGTCAAACCTAACAGTGGAGACAAACACATTACGCAGTTACATTCAGATAGTCCTGTGATGTGAAACTAAAACAGTTGCCAGTGTTATTCTTCAAAAATGATTATTGGTTGGAGCTTCATATTAGCATCATAAGAATAATTAGAACATATAAACGTCTAGGTCGTTCAAGATCACAAAACAAGACCGAGTTCAACCTCTCTAAATTGCTATTGGCTTAAAAGATTCTTTCTGCAAGAATTATTTATCAGAATGATTTGCTATAGAATATCAGATATTGCTATACAATATGCACACACAAATACACATTAGTTCAAATTAAATTCAGAAAGTAGAAAAAAAGGAATTGAAACAAATGATGAAGAATAAGAGCAAGTATTACCAAGTCAGAGAAAATAAGAAAGAAACCTGACCAATTCATCAACGGTGACTTATATTTCAAGGAGATGGAAACATAAAAAAAATAAACGTTTACCTGCTAGACTGTTAGGATTATCACCAGACCACTGAATGACTAAACAGCTTTTCTCAAAATGATACCTGAAAGCATTTTAAAACCAGACATTTCAGATATAAAATAAAACAAAATTTTTCGAGTGCTGTCACTTCCGGAATAGATATGGTCACAGGTAACATTAGAAAAGAACAGTGCCAGAATGTCTCAGGGACCTCTCATTACTTCAAGTGGTAGACTTTTAAAGCTAATTGCATATCAGGTGTTAAAATACTAAAAAGGAATCATCAGCACATTCTTTCCACATAAATAAATATTAGCCTACTGCAAAATTCTGTTTTTCTGTTGATAAAGGAAGCAAGCAACTTCTCACAACTAGAGATGCAGCAGATTCTTATTAATTCAAGTTGATTCATGGAACCATTGTAATCGAACATCATGAAATTTTCAGAATATGATTTCACCAACCTCTCGATGAAATAGGAAGCGATGTGACCAGCAACAGCATATGCAGGTGCCAACTTCCCAAGTTTTTCCTCTAATCTTGGTGCTGTGACCTAAGCAAATAGAATATTATAAGCTAGCTGCATATCATAGAAACTAAAATTTCATCAATGCAAATCCAATTCTTGATTGATTGCCAAACATAAACAAAACCAACTTAAACCTCCAAAATCTTTTTTGACCAAGCTCTCTCCTTTATGTCCATCAAGTTCATCCCAGCTCCATCAGTGTGATCAATAGAAGCATAGCTCCCAATAAGAAGAGAAGCCACAAAAGAACTAACTAAAGAGATTCTCTCAGTATTCTCATAAGCCTCAGGTTGTGTCTCAAAGATTCTTCGGATTTGTGGGCCCGTAAACCTTTCGTAGGCCCGCGAACCAGTAAGGTCAGACAGTTCTAAAGCACCACCTACAGCCTTCTCAATGGCCTTACATTGCTCTGTAGTGCTGCTATCCATCCATATGGGAGATTCCTTCACAGAAAAGGCATCACTAAGTTGATCTACCAAAGATTTTTTTGGGTCCAACGACGACAGTATTCTAGAACTCCCAGTTTTCCAATACACACTGCCATGTTGCTGCCCACTACCAGAAACAGCAGCAATTTTTGAGAAATCAAGCCCTGATTTCTTGAGCCTATTAAGGATTAGGTCTAATGCATCCACCCACATTATGGTGGGAGAAACAATTCTCCAATTAACCAAAGGGTCTCGAAGAACGCCATCTTTAGTCTTGTAATGGGGTAATTCAGAATCAAAATTGACAATCTCCTGAGCTACTATCTTCAAGCTTGCATCTAAAACAGTGGCCTTCAGTGACCTACAAAGTGGGCCATAGTCATCTTCCTCTCAGTACTAATAAAAACATAATCTTGGCATGCAATCAGCAAAATTTCAGAAAATTACACCAAAAATAGCCTAATGTAGCAACAAGGAATAGATCAAACTATATTCAGAACAGAATCACCAAAATTACGGTCCCACAAAGTCCAAAAAAGTCTAAAACGAAAATTTAGACTTACTGAGTGGAGCTATCGAATCCCAGAAAAAAGGAGCCTTGTGGGAGAGAATAATCTTCCATCACTGAGAAGAGGAGATGGTGCACCGCCGTAAAAGAGAAAAAGGTCAAATCTTGAAATCTAAAAAATTGGGTCTTTAAGTATTAACAGATCAGAAGATCGATCATCATCTGTATAAATAGAAAACGGCGGAGGGTTGGGAAAAAGATTTGGATAATTAGATGACGTTATGATTTTTAAGTTTGGATAGGAAATTAATTAGCTAATGATAAGAATGAAAAGATTGGGTTGGTACTCGCCTACTCGGGCATCCAGCATTTTTTTCGGGAGAAAAAATTCATACAAATCCTTCCATTTTCATAAAAAAATTCCTGTATAAAAAATTCCCTTGGTTATCATACATACATTATTTTTGAATAATAAATAATACAATATTGTTGTGGAAGATTTTATTGGTACGGTCAATCCGAGAGACTTGGACACCAGAAATCCATCGACAACGATATATAGGGTGAAGAATGTAGAGACAGACAAGGGAAAGAATGAAAGCATATATACTTCGTTAAGGTTTAGATCTGAACTCAAGATTAACAAAGTAATCGTATACTAGATAAAAAACGATCAAATTAGTATACATGTAAAATGTATTACATTATGTGCATGCATTTACTAATAAACTGATTAGTGCGTTTTATCTAACATTTGTCATGAATCTCCTAAAGATCCCAAAATCTTTTATATATTCTGAAGCACTGTTTTATCTAATAAATTTTATTAAATAAGACGTATTTGTTGTACTTATCTTTTTCTTTTTTTTTTGGTACAATATTTGTTGTAATTATTAAAAACTATCTTGGTAAACTTTGCTTGTGGGAATGGGAAATTTATGATAATAATAGTAGCAGTAGAACCAATTCTTGTTACTTCCTTTTGATTTATCAACGTCAATTTTTGGGAGTGGATGTCAAAATCATAATACCTTATTTTCTTAATTTATTATAAAATTGTGTGACTTGCATGTTTAAATGACCGCGATATTTAAATGGGACTGAACTATAGACATGACGAGCCATTTGGTATGTATCTAAAAAAAGCGAATTAACTTTAAAAAAATTAAAAAAAATTATTTATTTTTATTTTTTAGTTGAGGACCGAGAAAAAATAGAAATGAATTTTGAATTTATTTTGGAGGAAATTTCTTTTAAAAGAAATAAAGTTACTTAAAAAAAAAACATCAAACGGTTGATTTGGTTGAATTCTTGCTATCGTTGCAAAAATATTTTGTCGTGGTTCAGGAAAAAGGTAGCATCTCAAAATGTATGATCACTGGAAAAAAAAAAATACTAAATTTTGTTTGAAAAAAAAGATATATCTTCATAATATATTCTTTCCATTTTTATTTTTAGCGTGTATTAGTATTCTTAAGTAATTAACATCAGTAATAGCTAAATGGAACATATTCTGGGAAAAGAACTTCATTATATTTGAGAAACAAAGAATAAAAAGTTTTGCATAAAGATTTTTTTTCATCAATGTAGAACGATACATTTATAGAGTTCATGTTCATCTATTGTATTCGTGATGGCAATTTTTATATAGCTTTTTCACTCAATTCCACGACTTTTCTACTTTGGCTTGATGCACTGCACCCAAAGGTATTATTTGGCTAGAGTTTTGTGAAATATTGAACATGTAGATTAATCTAATAATTTTATTTTTAAATTATAACGTTGTTTACTTGTCAAATTTTAACCTACGTACCCATGCTTTCAAGATCAGGTATGATCAATATGAGAATTAATGTTTTTTAAAGTAATATGAAATATGCTTCCTACAAAAATATAATATATATGTAGGATTTGGATTATTGGGATATAAAAATTAGAAATGAATTCGAGTAATATAATCAAATTATGGCCATAGTAAAAGGCGAAAGGTTTTTGAAATTTTTTCTTGGAAATTTGAAATATATTAAATATGATGATTTGAGCATATAACTAGGTAAAGTTTTACCAAAATTAATATCTTATATTGCGTTTTCAGGAATTACCATATCTCGATGACGCATGAACATGAATTAGCAGACAAAAATTTGTGTTACATCATTTAAATAATTTAAGCGGATCTAAATAGTTTATTTATACCAACCCAAACTCAGACCAACCCTGAATCCTAAATACCCAAATTCATATTCGCTCTGGGTCCTGAAATTAAATCCGTCTAAATAATTTAGACGCCTAACAAGTAACAGGAGAACTCCTCAACTTAGTTTGCAATATCGCCTTCATAATGTTCCAAAAAAATTACACAATGAGCTACACGTCCTACGTTAGAAAATTATATCACATTGGTTGGATGTTCTTTTGGACATTTAATTTGGTTTCATTTAATACGCTGAAAAACAGTTATATATGAAGAAATTACACCCCTATACATGCACACTTTTATCCTCGTAAGTTTACTTTGAAATCTCATTTATTTATTACATTATGGTCGTGAATATATGGTCTTCAATGTACGTAACAAAAAGCCATTAAGTTGTGGGGGCACTTGAGTTGAAAATGAAAGAAAACAACAAAACCCACAAAAAAAA
>AYJT01108938.1:0-11492 GCA_001278415.1 Ocimum tenuiflorum
GAATCGTATGGGAGAGGAGATCAGTGAGTTGTTCCGGTGGCTTTCGGGGATATGAAATTGTAAATTCTTCCAATTATCAGGGGTAATTTCGTAATTCATGTTACATAATTTCACATTTTTCCCGCAGTCTCCTTGTTCTGCTGTCCACGCTATAGATCAGTGAGCGGTTAAAGTGGAATTTTAGCAGAAAATGGAGCGAGAAGACGATTCTTTTCTATTTATTTTAATGCCATGTTAAGATGGATATGTTGGCTGCAATTGCAATTTGCAAATATATTTATTTGCCTCCTCCTCCTTCTCAAAATATATTTATTTGAATATTTCGCAAAATATCTTAAAGGCTTGTATTAAATCATTTAATAAATGGGTGAATTAAGGACGATTAACTATTATATAATGACTTTGTTTAAGTAAATTATAAAGTCACCTTGAATATAGTCACCTTTAGTTGATGAAATTTCCTTTTGGAGACTAGAAAAAAGAAATCAATTCGGTTGCTGCGAAATTCAGTCCTTTTTCCCCTCTATATTTATCACATACTTAGCCTTTGGTTGTAGTCTTTGTTTGTTTTGCCAAAACTTAGGTCAAAATTTCCACGCATAACTAACTACACCTGTCTGCCTGTTTTCTACATTTGATTATCGACCAGGGGCTATTGATCCTATACGAAGATATTGTCATTATAAACTTAATATGGAAAATGATATAATTATTACACTTTTTTCTTGATTATTATTATCACGCACTTTTTTTTTAGTAGGGAATTATTATTACACACTTGGATGCATTTGTTTGATATAATTCGTTTTTATGGTGAATGGTGCAGTTGTGTGGTAGCTGCTGCCTCTATTAAATTGTGAAATATTTATGTTGAATAAAGCATTTGACGTTTGATACATGTTTTCTCATTTCTGCGTAATAAAATAAATTATAGTCTGGTAATTCCAAAAATCCAACAAAACATTGTGTAATTCCTGATGTGGCAAAATTAGCAGATATCGGAATTCAAGTTCACCATCGATGGTATTCACATTTGTAATTTATTGATGTTCATATTTAGATTTGAATATGGCTACTATATGACGATCCTATACAAAATATAACGATATATCCAAAAATTAGTTAAAAGAATTTGATACTCTTACATGCGGTTAGCACACTAAAAATAATTTGGCAAAAATTTGTGTTAGACAGTCTGCAGATCTAAATAGTTCATTTTCACAAAAACTCAAACCCTCATGAATTCTAAATTCAAACTCATATATTGTCCTGTATCCTAAACATAAATTCATCTAAATAATTTAGACGGTCTAACAGGAGACATTCTCTTACAATTTCAAGCGACGGATTCAAAGGTATCAATTTTAATGTTCAAAGTAGGGGTGTCAATTCATGCGTGCTGGCTCGTTATCGTGTCGACTTGTTAGTGACACGACCAATTAAGACCCAACACGAACCCAACATGAACACAATATGATCTGATAAGAATCCGATCCGATAAACACGATAACACGAACACGACACAAAAATGATGTGTTATCAGTATGATCCGATAAAAATTTGATAAATAAAATAAAAATTTTAATATTTTTATTAAATTCTTAACGGGTAACACGAACCCAACACGGAGCTTTCGTGTCCTTAACGGGTCGACACGATAATGACATGAACCCGTTAAGCCTCAACACTAACCCATTACAATCATGCGGATTCGTGTCGAGTTATCATGTCGTGTCAAAAATCGTCCTCCCTAGTTCAAAGGTATTATTTCTTGCTGAAGAAGGTTTCCTCAGTTAGAAAATGATATATTTTTTAATATTACAAGATATCGTTAAAATTACAAACATTCCACCATATTTCTTTAATTCTTTTAATATTTTCTTCATATATCTGTATTGTGAATAATGTGATACCCTTCTTTTGGTATTAAATTAAACTTTCAGAATTAAGATCGATATATTGCTTTGATACACACGATATTCGAAATGGATAAATATTTGTGGCACAAAAATGGATCTATACAACAGTTCACGGGAGTTCTTGCAAAGCAATTATGTTTAGGGGAAGAAAGAAAGAAACAAAAACAATCTCCTTTAGTCAATGGAGAGAATTAATGTAGGACAAGAAGGCTTATTGTTGTGAAGGATTCCTTATCTCATATAATAGTATTTATATGGTCTCAACATTCTATTCTTCACCAACTATCTTCTACTTGTATACATGTGACATTAATATCCTTGTTTTGTCTTCTAGGTAATATATATAAACTATCCTCTTAGTTAAATTAATTTTATAAAACCCTACAAAAATGGATCTCTTGTCATGCACTCTTTCGTCATTTTCGATCTTATATGTAGTGTATAAGGTGCGTATAAAGATTTACAACAAATCAATTTGCTTCTTTTATGAACCAAAACCCAAAACAATTTGATATGTGTATAAATAAATCAATGAAGCTCAATCATGTTCATAATAAGGAAAAAAATTGTCTTAATTTATCTCCCTAAACTTTTACATATGTCAAGAATCTGTATGACGTAATACAATATGTAACAACATTGTGTATCAGAGGATCCGGATGTACACGCGCCGCCCGGATATGTGATTGCTTAGTAAACGGGTTATAATAAAGATGTAAATTTTTTATATTTGAATTATGGATGATGGTTTTGGAGCGCAAATAAGCTGAAGAAAGCACTTCGACTGGCCCACAGTTTGGATCCAAATATGACTGGGTCATGGCCCGTTTAGGTCTAGCCGGAGCCCGTTTCGTTATCGGCTGAAATGAATAACTGCATAACCGGCCCGGTTCGTTTATCTAGAAAGTTGTAGAAAAGAGGACCGGAAGAAAATCATCAAGGTACTGTACTGCTACTGCACCTTCCCTGCTCAAAAATTGTCTCGCTTGCTTATCAATGGCGATGGCGTCTTCTTTCATTACCTTATCTAAACCCTCTACTCCGAATATCCCCCGTCTCTCAACCACCCCAACAGGTAAAGCCTTTTATAGTTTCTTCCAATATTACTTTAACCTAACTTCTGGTTTACTGCTTCAATTTTTTGCTCATGGCTATTTCAACGGTTTTCCGTAGTTTTAAAGAGAAGCTCTTTGAAAGTGAATGCGATTTCGAAGAAATACGAACCTACTAAGGTTTTTCATCGATTTCTCTGCTATTTTATGGCGTCTCCTTCTCTCTCTCTCTCTCTCTCACGCAGCTAGTAATACGATTGTTTATCTTTTCTAGGTTGTGCCACAAGCTGACAGAGTTTTAATTCGTCTGGAGGCTCTACCTGATGTACTGTTTGTCATTCCTTTTCTCCATGTTTTGAGTTTTGGATTTTGTTTGGTTCAGTATTTCATGTTGTAAAATTTCATTTTGCTGTTTTGCTTTTGGGAAGGTGAGAGAATTTTTGTGCATTTTGACATGTGAAAATTCTTCCAATGTTTTAAAAATTCAATTTGTTACGTGTTTGCTTGTTGATTATCATTCATGTGCTATTTTCATGCCAAACTCAATACACTCCATTCAACTATCTTGAATTTGGATATGAATTTGTATCCCTTCTGCGCATGGTCTCATCTTTATCCAAATTTTTGTGTGGGGTTACATTTGTGAGTTACATTATCACATGCTCTGAATTAAGTTAGAACTTCTTGTGTCCTTTGCCTGCATTTGTTTTCTGCTTCAAAAAATAGATTGGTGTTTTCTTTGACGATTCAGTGAATCCAGATTATTGCGTCGTAAAAATTCTGTTTCATATAGTAGTTGCCTTTCTCTTTAGAATCCAATGTTATAGTGTTATGAGAAATATTCCATGTTCGTGTAGCAGTTAGCTTTAGCTATAGAGGTGGTTCATGAGGCACTAAAAACAACAACGCAATGCTTGCACAAATTTGCAGAAAACATTGTTGCAAAAATTTTCTATAACATTGTAGTTATCATCCATCTTTAGATAACAGCTGATTGTGCATGCAGAAAACATCTGGGGGAGTTTTGCTGCCAAAGTCTGCAGTGAAATTTGAGCGGTATCTCGTGGGGGAGGTTAGTTATTCTGAATTTGGATACTCAGCATCTTTTATCATGTGGTGTATCTCTCAAAAGTGAATATGATTAGAGCAATTTTATTTTAATGTGACATAATTCACTTCGTAGGTTCTATCTGTTGGCACTGAGGCCAAGCAGGTGGAGGCTGGAAAGAAGGTGAGTTCCAATTGATATCATCAAAGCGATGAAATGTTCCCTCTAATTCAGTTCATCTTGTTTGGACAATTGATCTCAACATGATTATCATTCTGCTAGTTTTTGTGTATATAGAGTTGTTGATTGTTTTCTTCTGTGCAGGTTCTTTTCTCCGACATAAACGCATATGAGGTATGTGAGTTGGATTGCAGTGGTGTACCATTTTTTTCATAAAAAAACTTGTGATGATGAGGTTATGGTTATAAACAAAGTGCATGTGGAATGATGTGAACTTAACATGGTTGGAGGCTTGAGATGATATAACGCTGTTAGCCTGTTTGTACTTGAGGATTTTTTAGAGCTGTGTGTGTGTAATGGCTACCAATTGTTTGCACGAGAACTTAAGTATGTTAAGATTTCGGTGGCAAGTTTCTTGCATATGTATCAGAAAGCTAAGCTTACGGAATAAATGTGTATGTGGTTTATCAGATTGATTTGGGGACAGAGGAGCGGCACTGTTTCTGCAATGCAAGTGATTTGCTGGCCGTGGTTGAGTAGACAGTCTTGAAGCATGCTTTGACTATGCTATAAATTTTGCCTACAATCTGCTTGGGAGAGTAGTGATTGTCAAATTTGTTGTTTTAGGGTCTCTAGTGTGAAAATTTTATGATTAGTGTTCTTTCTATTTCTGATCATACACATTATTCCTTATTACATTCATGTCCCACTTTGGGCGCAGCGAGAGGAATTTATTTCACTTGTTCGCTGATTTAATAGAAGACCTTATATTATATTGGGTGTAAATTAATGATGATATTGAGTGTCGGAGTATCATAATGATTCTGGTTGAAAATCTTAAAGGCAAAAATAAAAAAAAAAAATATATATATATATATGCATAACAACTGAATCTATAAGTGAAAGCATAAATATTTTTCTCTTCTACTGTATTAGTAAATTTATTAATTTAGTTCATAGTTTTCTAAAATTTTAATTTGATGTATTCGATATTAACTTTTATAATTATCAAAAAGAGTTGATCAGGTTCACTGGATTTTATTGTTTTTAACTACAAGATATCAACTAAAAAATAAAAAAATATTACAAGCACTTATTGTGTAGGATCATTCATGGTTAATGATAGAAGTTAATATAAAATATAAAAACAAATATTGAATCGAGTCATGCAACTAGTTGTTCATATTTGCTATTTTCCGAATACTATGTCCGTTTCTCGGTTTTACCCCAATTTCTTTGTAATATAATTAATTTCGATTTATTAAAAAAAGAAAGAAGTGATTAATTTTGGTTATTATCTGCTTAAACTCCTCTTCAGCCAAATCAAGTTAACGAGAATGGATCGAGAATCGTTGGAGAAGCGGCCCGCGATCTTGGTAGTCGGATCCCCCAACGTCGGTAAACGGTGTCTACTTTCACGTAAGCTTCTCTCTTCCTTCCTCTCTGCGATTTCATGTGTAGATGATTTTGTGAAGACCCAAGTGTGTTGTCTAGGGACTTAACTGGGGGTAACCGCTTTTCATTCATTATGTTTGGATATTTGAATTCGTGCAGACAAATTTGGTCTTGAAATTAGCGACTCATTGAAAGTATGGCTGGTCTCTGCTAAGGAGTTGCTCTTGCGAGCTCATGAATTTTCATCATCTCCCAATTTCCTATCTTGTCAAAAGTGTTCGTTTAAGATTGTTTCGTATCCAGCTATAAAATAATGCATGAGAATTCACTGGGCAGGATTGCCGCTTATTCCAATTCCAAGTTTTTGATATTTTCTTCTCTGCCTTTTGGAGTTGTAAATTTGGTGCAGTACTTCTGCCATATGGTAATTAGTAACTATACATGATGACAGAAAGCTAATTTTTTGTAATTTGTAATTCAATACAGGATTACTTAAGGTGGATTTTGAAGATGCCTCCGACTCCGATGCATCTTCTGAGTTGTCTGTCTATGGGTAAGTTCAGTAGCAAATACGAATTTCTCAGCGGTGATATGATTTTTGGCTCTAAATAGTCCATAACCATTCAAGTATAGGGACGGACCCATGTGGTTGGTGGGGGGGGTGCTTCAGCCCTCCCCCCAAGCCGGATAATTAACATGTTTTCGTAGTGGAGTTGTTGGATATTTATACGTTAATCCCTCATTGTATTTTCTAGAACTAGAAAAAATGAAGAAGGGAGTGTAGGTTATTGACAAATATGAAAGAAGAAAAAGAAAAAATTGTAAAGGAAGGCATTGACATCAAATGAAAGAAAAGCAAATGACTTGGAAAAGATGATATTGCCACTAGATTTGTGTCTAACAAAAGAGTTCAGCCCCCATACAAAATATTTCTGGGCCTGTCCCTGTTCAAGTGTCATCCTGAATATGATTTTGTTTTTAGGTGGACGATCAGCACAAAGTATTACACAGCAGATGTTGCTGTATGGACAGCTCATCTTTCCGATGAGCTATCCATTGCAAACTTTCCAAGTATCGACCGTGTAGCTGCCCTGGTTATGGTGTTTGATACCAGTGATGTAGGCCTATCCCACTTGTTCAGTTTTGTTTTGCACAGTCCATTTGTTCATTGATGTGGCTTTATAGTGTGAGATCCATTCTGCATGATGTGTGAGATATTCTTCTTGTTATTTGCAGCTATCGTCTCTTGTTGCTCTCAAAGAATGGGTGTCTCACACTGACATTCAGAATTTTGATATTCTGTTATGCATTGGTAACAAGGTGGATCTTCTTCCTGGCCATCCAGCACATGTGGAGTACAAGAGACGATTACAGAAGCTTGGAGAATCGTCTGCCAATATTCATATGGAGTTCTCAGATTATGGTATATCTGAGACTGAAGGAAGTAGTTTATTGGGAGACGAAGAGCCATCCTTGGACTTTAAGAGATCGTGCATAGAATGGTGTCTTGAGCATAATATTGAATATGTTGAAGCCTGCGCATCGAATGCTGATTTTGATCAATGTAAGGCCCCCTACTAAATATGTTCCTTATGCTTGTCTGGTTTTTGGTCAATTCAATCTTTAATGGTTGACCCCTTTTTCTTGTTCACATGATATTAATTTGAGCAATAGCATTGTTTTCATTTTCTACAATCTCTTCCAAAGATAAACATTGTTTTAAGATGTATCCTATTTAGGTTCATGGTGATGCCAGTATTTTACAGCGAAATCTCATTGCATTATAGGTCTCTCTATAGACGGTGATTCACAGGGTGTTGAGAGACTTTATGGAGCTCTCTCAGCTCACATGTGGCCCGGCATGTTGCTGAACTCTGGTGATAAGATAAATGAGCCTTCATTGCCTGAGCAAGAAGGTTAACATACTAATTCATTAGGGTCCACTCCTAATGTGTTATTCGCATAAATGGTAATTGCGACACTTCAAAATTACTGAACTCTCTTTGAACTTCCTGCAGAGTTGTCGGAAGAAGAAGAATCTGATTATGAACCCGAATACGAAATGTTATCTTCTGGTTCAGCAGAACCATGGGAAGACGTAAGAAGTGGGGGGCAAATGGAAAAGGATCTTGGAGCTTCAACCATCGTAGAAGGGATCCAACCGGCAACATCAGCCTCTCAGTTGCCGGAAAAGCTTAACTGTGAAGAAGCAACTAAGGTCCATGAAGGAGGGCCAATGTTAGACCTTGATGAGGATAAAGCTTATGATTTTGAGGATTTGGAAACGCTGTTGTCTGAAATTGGTAACGTGCGCAATGGCTTAAGGTTGATGCCTGATTTCCAGAGGAGGGAAATGGCTGCAAAGCTGGCCATGAAAATGGCTTCAATGTTTGGAGACCGTAGTGACGGTGAGGAGGAGGAAGAGTTGGTTGATCAGAATGGAAAAATATGAAGTTTGCTTGCACCAATGATGATGACTGCCATTGGACTGTAATATGTAAGTTTTGTTTTCCTTGCCATGGAATTTACACATCCAGTTGAATTAATTATATTTATAGAGATTCAGGGGTTTGTGCCTTTCACCATCTTAGAAGAATCACAAGTAATAATTATGAAATATAATATTCCTAGTGTTTCCTTTTCCAGTTGTTATCTTGATCATAAATTTTGATCAGTGCAATTACTTTGTGTGAACTAGGATGAAGCTAGAGTGTAAACTCTATTCGTGGTGTTGTTGAAGATGAAGTTAAAGAAAGGCAAACTTAAGGAATGGAGAAATGTAGTGGGAAATGTGAGTTTGATGATGCGTATAAGCAAGAAATTACAAGGGCCCAGAATTGTTAAGAATAGATGATAGTGGATCTTGACACTTGATAATTACTTTATGGCAAAAAACATGTGCTAAACCGTGTAAACAATTTAGGCGGATTTAAATAGTTTGTTTCCACTAATCCAAACTTATACACGCTCTGGATCCTAAATCTAAATCTATACCCTCCCTGGATTCTAAACTAAAATTCACGTAAACAATTTATGCCGCATAAGGAGACCTCCTCTTACTTTATTAGAACAAGGACCTCAAAATTCCAAACACCTATAAATCAGTGGCTTCCTATATTTGGAGTCGTCCTTCTGTTAGACTCTCGTGTTGAAACGTCTTTTTCTTTTGCAGATGTCGTTCATACCCTTGGTTATCTTTCTTTCCCCACCTTTTTTTCTTTATTATTATGAATGAAGGTCAAAAACTTACATTAGGCAGATGCAAATTACACAAATAACATATCAAAGTATATCTTTTTTTTCTGTCATTTAAGATTTTTCATGATTATTGTTAGTTAAATAAACATTGATAAAGATAATAAATATTTATCTTTATTTAATTACATTTAGAATTTATTAAGTCTCAATGATTCTTTATTCATCCTAGTTGGAGTTAATGACATCTCGATCAGGATGTATTAACCCTAGTTAGGTTTTATAGCATCTCAATCAGACTTCATTAATTTCAATTCGGTGTTGTCATATTTGATTAAACTATATTTAATTTAAAAACTTGTATATGCATAAAAAAATAAGTATTTTGTAGTTTGTAGTTATATTTCTTAATTTAAACACCATCTTCCATCATCTTAAATAAAAGAGCACGAGGAGAGCTCTAATTTGATATATTACTTTTATAAATGGATTATTGAAACGATTATGATCATTAAATTTGAGGTAGTTGTGATTGTATTTATGATTCTATTTACATCCTTTTACGAAGTAATGATCATGGAATATTCATTTAATGAAAATATTGTCTAATAGAATAGTGTGTCTAAATGGAAATAAGAACTTCATTTTGTGCTCAAATAATTACATCAAATGGAACAATTAACAAACATATTTATTTGCTTAGGAGCTGGGACATTTTCTAATCCAACACAAGCTTTAGATCTGTTTAGCCAAGAAAGGGAGTATCCTTAATTAAGGATATTACTTACTAATTATAAATTTAGGATCCAAAATATATGGCCATTGTAGAACCTAAAATATTGAAATGGTCAACATAGAATACTAGTTTTTTTATTTTTCTTGTTATTTTGTTTAAACTTTTATTACATTTATAGATAATTAAGGAAGAAATCTTAGCGAAAATTAATCTAAAAAAATTAAAAGTATATTAATATTTTACACAACTCCCTATTTAGAGATTCAACGTCAAGATGAATAATATTTAATATTAGCAGACAATTAACAACCCTAATTAATTATTTGATATTTTCTTAGGGGAACTTATTTGATCTTAGGTTGCAAAGACCAAAATCCAGATGAAGCTCAATTGTGTAATTAAAACCAAATTAAAGTAGTGGGTGAGATAAGAAATGGAGTTTTTAGTACACAAAATTGGTAAATTGTTAATGAGTGGTCAGCATCAGCAGCAATACGATGTTTAAAGACAAAGCATGCCCTCAATATTTGGACACATACTTTCAACTGCACGATAACTGTGTTGCACTTTCCCCATATAAATTTAACATAACAATTCAATTGCTACATCTACCCCCTTCCATAATATTTCAAGGTCAACACTATAACCTAATTTGATCCCTATTCGCCCATTCATTAAAATAAAAGTAGGATTAGGTCTCCCGTCGGACTGCTTAAATCATTTAGGCGGGTTTGGGTTTAGAATCTAGGATGATTAAAATAAATTATTTAAGAATAATTGCTACATCCGAAAACAAATACTGCTCAACCAAGAAAAAATTAAAATATTTGTAGCATAATTCAACAAGTTCAAACATGCCCACGTAATTATCTCCCGACAAATATTCAACCAATTAAAACGACTTCATCCAACCCCATATCATGTGCATTAATGACATCATCCCTGTAGAGTATCTACAAACTCAAACTAATGATAAAAACAAAAAATGTGAAATACCATAACATCGAGGGTGCAAATCCTCATTGCACGTTTGTGTTACACTCAGTGTTACTCGTTGAATTTTCATTATATTTATTTTTTTAATTTTATATGGTTTAATTTAGTTTTGTAATTTTTAAGTGTGTATCCAATTGAGATATACAATTATTTTAGAAATATTATTATATTATAATCATCAATTTTTTATATTTATAATTAGCTACAATCGAAAAGAAAATATTATAAACCTAATTTGAATTTAATAAAATCATATAATGTTCATAAAATTATAATAAAGCATACACAATTAAAATTAAAAAAAATTAAAAATATAATAAAAGTTCAATGTTTAACACGAAGTATAACATAAAAGTGTGATAGAGGTCTGCACCCAATTCACCTACACTTCATATCCTCTATTACAAAATAGTGTTAAACATTTTATTACATCGTACAGATTCTTGACACATGTATTAATTAAGGGAGATCAATTATGATAAAAATTTTCTTTATTAAGACCACATGTATTAACTAAGGGAGATCAATTATGATGAAATCTTTCTTTATTACGACCATGATTCATCGTCATTGATTAGTACATATGTCAATAATCTGAATAATATAATAAAATTTATAACTCTATTATTATGTAACGGGAAATTCGGACCGAACCCACTTTCAATTTAGATCAACTCCTATATATAACCATTTTCCCTTGTACCAAAAAAACAAGAAGAAACCCATCATCACTTCAAGAATGAGGAACCCCTCTTTCCTCCTCTTCTTCTCCTTCTTCATCACATCATCAATCCACCTCTCTTCGTCCCAAAATCTCATCAACTCCACCTGCAAAACCTTCGCTCGAACCAATCCCAACATCGACTACGCCTTCTGCAGAACATCCCTTCAAGCAGCCCCCGCCAGCCAATGCGCCTCGCTGCATGGGCTCGGCACGATCTCGATTCGCCTCGTTCGATACAACGTGACCG
>AYJT01108959.1:0-16874 GCA_001278415.1 Ocimum tenuiflorum
ATACCAAATTTGCGGCTGCATTAATCTACCCCTCCTCTCCCTCATCAATTGATCCATGCTGCTTTCTACGCCATCTTCATCTCTTTTCCTGCTTGGTAATTCTCGTTTACCTCAATGCCTTTTTATCTGTTTTGAAGTCCCATTTTCTTTGTTCTTTTTTCCTTCCTTGTCAATCGTCCTCTCTTCATGTGTATATATTTATGCCCGTCAAGTAGTTTTCTTTCGTTACTTTTTTTGAGAAATTACTAATTCGGATGGGAAGTTTTGTTGAAACCTTCCATTGAACGCGACTGATCGCACTTTTCGATTTGATGGTTGTGGGATATATCCATAACAAATCTCTTCTTATTCAATTGCTGTTCCTTTATAAAATATTTCAGTTATTTGTCATGTTTTAATGAGTATAAATTGTCTTTGATTGTTTTTGTTGCTTTTCAGTGTGTCCTTATTCACGCTTCAAATCGAGCTGCTTTTTAATTTTATTGTTATTGATTAGGCAAAACGGATGAATGACTAGATAAAAAGATAAAATCTTTTATGAATCACTCTCTTGTTTGTCCGAAGATGAACTTCAAAAAAGTTTCTGACGATGAAAAAGGTTTCAGACCTGTTTATAATCATGTGTCGTTATCACCTTGGTGGTTTTGTCATGTAATTTCGTTTACCAGACTAATGCTGCCCCAGACACATTTGACATGGCTCTTTATGTAAGGTAGATTTGAGATATCTACAACTTCCCTATCAATGTGAATTCTTCTATGCTATTACTGAATTGTCACGTCTGTTTTATTTTCTAGTCTCTTACTTCATTTCCTCTCTTATAGGTGGCTCAAGCTGTTCCCACTGCCTCAGATGTCATGTTAAACCCATGATTTGCTCAACGTCGTGTGGATTTTCAAGCAGTTCAATTAAGTCACTATTTGAGCTGCAAAGAGCTTCTCAATATTCAGGCTTGAGGTGCACCCTTGTTAAATCTGTCCAGTCGCCTCCATCTATCTCCTGTTTTCTCTCTCCGCACAATTCTTTTGCTGCTGTAATATTGGTTTTGCTCTCTTCTCTTTGTTAAATAAACAAAATCTGCTGCATAAAGCACGCACATAGAGATGGTGGGTTTGGGGGTATAAAGAGGGTTCCAGAATTTTAAATGTCAAAGTCTCATGAGAATAGCTTTCGGTTACCAGATAATGATGCAAGAACCTGTTTGAATGACCGCGAAAGTTGCAAGATTAGAGTAAAAAGAACATGCATCTCTTTCTCTATTTGTAGGGCGAGCCTTTTGATTCCAGCAATCCTGTATGCTGGGCAGGGGACTCAGTTTCAAAAGGGAAAGACCCTTTTTTGGGATTGCAAAGTTTCACTGGTTGCTTCAGGGGCGTGATGTTTGTGTTTCACAAGTTTCAGTAGCTGCTGATTATTCAGATTCAGTTCCTGACTCAACTAGTTATGCTACTAACAATGCTTATCATCCACTCGAAGAATTTAAAGATCGTGGGCGTGCTCATTATCCCATGCCTTCATCTTCTGAAATAGCAAGGACTGCTGTTGAGGTGTCTCTTCAATATATGATATGTATTCGGCCCCAAATCAAAATTCTTGTGTTGTAATACCTAAAAGGACTTTATATATGATGGTGTGTTTGGTATAATCTAATTTCTTGTTTTGTTCTTAGGCCAACAACAGGGCGTTGTTGATATTCCCTAGTAGTGTTCACTCTGAGCCACATGAAAACATCTCATGGGCTGAATTTGAGTATGTTATCGATGACTTTGGAGGTTCGGTTCTCCCATCTTTAGAGTCTGGAATTTGTTTCTTGACGTTGATAAGTTGATTTTCACATGCTTATATTATATTTTACGCTTATAGTTGTTTCATTGTTTTGATTCACTTATCTTCAGATATATTTTTTGAGGTTTATGATGATCACGATATCTTGCAAGATCATGGAGCTAGTAATCCTGTGGTGAGATTTTGGTCTAGTGTGTCCTGCAGCTTGGTTTATAACTCTTTCTCATATTTCTTTTATTTGCATTATTGCGTCTCTAGAAACTGCTTCTCCTTTTCATGTAACCTTGTTCAGTTAAACATGTTTTGCTACACCATAAATTGCTATCCATTTATTTCATTTTTTAAAGATATATAGAGGCAACGATGACTGAATATAAAACATGTTAATACTACTATATGTTAGTCAAATTATTTTTTAGTTAATATCCTATTTGTGGTTGGTCAATTAGTCTAGATTATGTACTGACAATTTGTCAATTTGCATGCTCTTAGATCGCTTTAGTTGGAATGGACATCTCGTATTACAAGAGCAGGAAAATGGATCATTATGATGATAATGTCTTGGACCTTTATGCTGGAGATGATGATTTATTAGCTGATGGCTACTTTGAAGTGAGAAAATTTTCCTCATCCTCTTATCAAAAAATTTCTGTTTAGTTCATCAGTAATTCTCTCTCTTAAGCAATACCTATTGTCTTGGCCAGGTAGAAGAACCTAGCAAGACAGATATGTGGACGGATTGGAGGATGCCTGAAAATTCCACCTGGATCCATCCAGTTTACTTTGCCAAGTGCTTGACGAAGGTAGTTCTTGTTATGGTTATTTGAGGGAAAAATTGGGATCCATGATGCCAAACAAAAATGTTTGAAAATTTTCTCTTTCAATTTCAGCATGATCCGACTTGTGTTCTCTGGAAAACAAAATCTGATTTCTTTTGCATTTCTTTCCCCTTGGGTAACTAAATTTAACAAGTTCTTTGGTGGATGATGGAGGGAGGAGTCACTCTTAGTATGTACAAGATTTATACCTTATTTTTGAAGCAAATATTTTTCTATGCACTATGTGAAAATAAAGAAAACACAAATTCTTTTCTTAATGGTTTTTATGTGCTAAAAAATGCCTTGGTAGTTGATAATGTTCTCTTAAGATGAATTTATTAGGAAAGAAATTGGTGGTTGTTGTGGTTAGAGGATAAAGAGAGTGATTGGATAGGATCTTTGAGAATTAGATAGGGTCGGCGGCTCAAGGTGAGGTTCACTGCAAATTTTTGGTCTTTTTAATGTTGTTAACACTTATTGGAGAGGGCTATTTGGAAGGCCTGCTTGGTCCAATTTTTGAATGTTAAATGGCCTACTTGGTATTAAAAAAATAGTTCCATCTACACTATAATTTGAAAGGTCTATTGAATTAAGATTGTGTTCAATTCTTATGAGGATTCTGTATTGTGCTATGATTTATGATTGTTGCTACCCAGTTCCAAGCACCGGTGGCAATGTAGAAGCAGTTTAATGCTTGCTTGTAAAGTGATGAAGATCTCACATATATTTAAATGGATTTTAATGCTCATTAAATTTTTAGCTGAAGCATGAACAAGTGAGGCTTCCATGATGATCCTTTATGAAGTTCTTGAACTTGTTGCCGGTATAATACTTATTGTTTAAGCAAAGTTGTAAGACGAGTATCTGAGGTTTCCTCAACCATTAATTTTTCTTTTGCTGGATAATAAGGGACTTAAAAATGATGATTGATGAGTATTTGATAGAAAATGCTCTAACTATTCGTAGTATATGTAGTTTATATGTTAATCATTTTTTAACTTTGTTCTGTACTTTCTATAGGCTATTGATGTGGAACATGCTAAAATGATGAATCACCCATCTGATAGTGTTGCTGTCTGGGGTTTCTTAAAGCAAACTTTCTTGGACGAAGAGTTTTACCTCCGACAACTATTCAATGATGAAGAAAGTGATAGTGACACCTCAGACTGTAAAGGTATTTGAATGTGTTTGTTATATTTCAATTTCAATTGAATTTTCAGTCTGTTTTTTGTTCTTACCTGTTCTTCTTGTAGGTATATAATCATAACCAGTGATGGATTTTGTTTTTTAAATGATTAAATAAACTCCTATGAGATTTCTTTCATATTAGTTAGCTGTGTGAGGATAAAATTGCAAGTCCTTTTAACTTGAAGGAGTATAAATAATGTACCCAAATCTTAATCATAGTTTCAGCATAAAATTCCAAAAATAACCTTATTCTGATACGTTCATCAAAAACTTTGAATAGTAGAAAAATAATTCTTCGAGGTATATTTGTACTTCTAGATAACAGTTATTAATTTTCGAAACAAACCATGAGATAATAAAGCAATGAAACTTTATCAAACTGGATGAAGAATTGCAAAGAGATGAGTCAACCCTTAAAGTAAAACCAAATGTAACTCCATATAGAACTCCAATCTCTTACTACATCTGATAACTATAGTTTTAAACTGGTTATGCTTGAAAACTTATGCAGCAAAACACAAGGGCACTTGATAACAGCTTTATCTTCCTTTGTTTTCTTTTGAAATCTGAATTTGATTTTTCATAGTTACTTTTCCAGCTTTATCCTACCTTTAGTTTCTCGAAAATTGGTTTTCTCAGATGGAGATATTGGAAGATACAGTACAAAAGATGATGGAAGATGTGGCAGATCAACTATTTATAGATTGGATATCAACAAAATCGAACGATTCTCTGTCTATGGTATTCAGGCATGTATAATCATGTTTCTCTATGGATTTTCGAGCAATTAGTTTATTTACTAGTTATGTAACCCCCTTGCATTATGTTCTTCACTGCAGTATATTTGGTTCTCTCTCTATATATATGTTTATGTGTATATGGGCATGAGTTCAATTAGGAACCATTCCATATGAGAACTTAGCCCTTAGGAATCATTGATGGAGAGCATAAACAATGAACTAAGAAAAGCATCTTTTTATTTTAATTTATAGCCGCAATGTAAAAAAAATAAAATCAAATCAATATTTTTGGGTGAAAAAAACAAGTTGTGTTCCTATTTGAATCCTTCTCTCTGCCTCAAGCTTGCATAACTCGTTAAGCGCTAGTGGAGATCTCAATTAGTGCATAGAAACTAGGTTTTCTCTAGGAAGCTAATCTAGTTTTTATTTGTTTCTTTATGTTTCCAAATATACAAACATTGTAATATAAAAAAATTACATTACACCATGCAAATATATTTTTGAGTGACCCAACAAAGCAAAGCTAGATCAATATTTATCCAAACATCCTAAATAATTATTTCAAAGTTTAAAATCCTTCCAGCCAAAGCCAATACACGCACACACGCACACATACACACACATATATATACAGGATAATATTCTAATTTTTTAAATTTTTAAAAACGCATAATTCTTTTAAATGTTTTCCGTAGTTCAATACAGTTTCTTTTGAAGTTGATGATGTTTACAAAAACGCCACCACCCTTTCTCCATCAAAATCTTGGTCATCCAAACCTCTTAATCAATTTGAGATTGGTTCTAGTTCCTACTTGTAGGCTGTAGCTTGGTTCCTATTTGATCATTTACCTTATTAGTAATAAGAGAGGCAAACAGTGTTAGGAGTATTTGTAGGAATTTCAAAAAGGATTTCAATCATCTCATTTTCAATGTAACCTTATTTAAGACTCTAACCTTACAAACGGCACCGTTAGGAAAGTATTTTTCTTGTACACATGCAAGCGTTCTTATTTGATGGTATGATATTAATTTCTTGTATGCTTTTTTGTAGTCAATGGTTGGTGTTCAGGATTTCCAATATGCTGAGCCTGATATTCTTGTGCACTCGAAGCCATCAATTCTAGAGCCCTTTGATCAGGCAGGAACAAGATGCAGTGTTGCGCTTAAAGCTCTTTGCAAAAAGAAAGGGCTCCATGTTGAGGTTAGCCGATGCCTATTAAAAATTGAGGAGGTCTCTGGTTAGACCGCCTAAATGATTTACGCGGGTTTTGGTTTAAAATCCAGGAGGGATATGAGTTTGGATTTAGGATCCAGGACGGGTGTGAATTTGGATTGGTGGAAATGAACTGTTTAGATCCGCCTAAATCGTTTAGGCGGTCTAACGCAAGTTTGTGCCTTATAAATTTAATTGCCATTACATACCAAAAATATTTTGTCACAGATCTCATTCATATTACAGAATCTAAAAAACTTTGGAAATTCCACAAATTTTGAGTTTGTTTCTAAATATAGAAAACCCTCACCTGGCACATACATTTGTCAGAAAATTCGAACACCTTTCCAATAAAATAATTGTTTCAACTTCATTAGAATACATGAACCTTCTTTATGATTTGTTTGAACTGCAAAAACCTCTATGATAGTTTGTGGCAAAGTATGATTTGCATGCTTTCTTGTTTTTTCTATTTGACTATTGGAATCGATGTGGCTTGGAGCGCCCTTCTAGTTATTAGATGACCCTTTTTTTCCTTTTGGATTCCATAATGCATGCTTGATTGTTCATTGAGAAAGATGAACCTTTTTCCTTTGGATTCCAAAAGGTATGGTTGACTGCATTGACCCTTTTGTCTACTTGATCTGGAATTCGAAAGTACTTTCAGTTGTACTCGAGGTTGTTGATTTTAAGAAAAATACATCTGTTAGATACTATAGTTTAGTATAGTAGTGATTGTGGTAGTTAATTACTTGATATGTTTCCAAGTATAGGGAGATTTCTTTCCTATAATAGATTAGCTCTAAAAGTATAAATAAGTGTATTAGCTTGATGATTAATATACTATTACTTTCCTACTACTACTTCTCTCCTACATGTTTTTATATTCTACCATCTAACAACATCGATGCAAAATTATTTTTTGAAGTCTGGACGCAATATTGTAAAAAGAGGATATTTCTTGCACTGTTCTTTCACTCATCATACTTTGATCAGAGGGATGCAGAAGCTGTGTTCAAAGTTCAAACACTAAGAACATGCTGAAGTCCGCAATTATTCGATTCAAGGAGAAGGTTCAATGAAAGAGGAAATATTTGCTTGAAAAATAAACGGATTTTTTAAAATTCGGTTTCCTTGGATGATGCTTGTGAGACTAAAGTCTTGATGATTCTTGTGTCAATCATACTAGAGATTGGAGGTTGCTTTAATTCATAACAATAAATTATACTAAATAGATTTTGATAACGAACACTACTCTGAGCTTCTCCCTTTAACTTCTAGGGAAAGTAATAATTGTCAACATTTAGTGTCCAGAATTCGTTTGTCGATTTGAAATCAAGGGTTACTCTCATTTGGAAATTTCTTTAGAATCTGGTGATCCCTCTATATTTAACAACTCAGATTGTGTTCCTTTTGTAGGGTGCAAATCTGATTGGCGTGGACAGCCTTGACATGGACGTAAGAGTTTCTTCAGGGACAGAAGTACGAACACGTCATTTTTCCTTCAAAACCCGGGTCAGTTAGGTTATGTTGAAGCTTGTTTTAAAAAAGTTATGAGAAGTTGTTTGCTTAAAATTTGTTTAGTTGATGAAAGAGGAAAAAATAGAGATGAATTTTGAATGTGTTTTGGAGGGAATCACCTTTGTGCCCGAAAAAAACATAACCACACGAGCTCAACATTCCTACTTGTGTCAGCTGTGAGCCATGACTAATTTCTTGTGTCTTTTGTGGTTCAGGCAAATTCGGAGTGTGCTGCAGATAAACAGATCCGGCAGCTCTTGTTTCCGAGGTCAAGGCGAAAAAGGTTGAAGGCGCTTGAAAAAGGGGGAGATGACTGGTATTGATTCATACCATTTCCTTTTGTTTCTCAATTGGAATAAATAAGGGAAGTAAAGCTAATGTGACAACTTTGTAATGACAAATTTTGGTTAGGGTAAACTAGTTTCTTTTCTTATGCGATGATGTCGTTTTGTACACAAGCTTGCACGCTTTAACTGGTAATGAAACATGATAATCCATGTATTTATTTAGCATGCCAAAAATTTTACATTTATGAAATTTGTACCTATTATAAAAGTTTTATAAAATATTTGTTGCATATTTTATCCCTCACACATTTACTTTACTTTAATATATTTTTACGTATGTATTACGCTTTGAAAAACCTATACCTACATTATAATATTTATTCATTTTATATAATTTATATATCTTTATTTTTAATGTCGTCCTATTTGTGTGCATTTTACAAGAAGCTTAATTATCTAACATATTATAAAAGCGTTATTTACTTAAAAATTCACAAAATTACACATTAATCTACCATATTATTAATCTGAAATTATATAATTAAAATGTGGAAAATTACTTATATAGGCTGTGAATACACATACAATAAAAATGCGCAGAATAGTTTGGCTTAGATATATACCACCTTAAAGATTAAGATGAAAGTACCAATTAAACCATATTCAAATAATATTTGTGAGAAACACCTAGGAATAATCTACTCTTCATTCATGTTTTTTTCTTCAACAATAGCAGAGCTTGATCATCTTTCTTTACAGTAGAAGCATGCAAGAATAATTGCCTAACCCTATAAAAATGACTTAAGATTTCCTGCGTATTTCAACTAAAATCATTCTTACTTCTACCATGGCCATGGCCAGTTTTGGAGCTCCCAACGCCGCCCTCCTCGTCAAAGTCCGCGTCTGCCACCTCACCACTGTCCTGCTTCATTTTATCACCCCTACAATGGAGAAATATCGAACTCAAGTCTAAAATATTACAAAAACGTATCCAAGAGTACTAATACTAACTAAAGTAGATTTAAAACTTTGATGCCACAAATCATTCAAAAATAAATAAACCAACAACCAACACAATGTCAACATTCTTAACAGCAGCTTTCCATGGGTTTTATTATTGCAACTCCAACTGAGAAAATGAGTATTAACAACTTTGCTTACCATGAATATACACAAATTCCGAGAGCGACAGAGGCAAAGGCTACAAAGTACAGCCAATCAACCTGAAGAGTACACATAACATAGAATCATAGAGAGTAAGCACATTACATATATACATACACGCATAAATAACCACACCTTTTCATGGTAAGCAAAGATCCGTATAAGAACTGCCCACATGTCCGAGGTTAGGAGTGACAAATTAAGCATTGTTGATCCACTTACCTGCATATTAATATTGTGGTCCAAAACTCATAAAAGGAAAGAACCAATAACAATGAAAAAAATGATAAAGAGTGTGTGTGAGATTATTTGGATGATCAAAGTAATAAGAAGGGGCCATATGTATTGAGCTAAAATATTTGCCTAATTGTGAAGCCACAAAGAATACCTCAAGTAAGATGGGGACTCCAGAATAAAACAGAAACATAGCAACAGAAAATCCCACAAAAGGAAATGTCTGCAACAGAAAACGAGCAACGTAACTCATCAATTCATGTATAAACTGCCAAAAGAGCTTATTCAAAGCACACTAATTTGAGATCTGGGAACATAAGCATTAATCAAAAGAGAAACAAATCAAATAAAGAAAAAACTCTGCAGTCGTGTAATTCAAATTGCTTTCTCAGAAGGGAAGACAAGTGTGAATATGTTAGGTGGGGGTTTACTCGATGTGTTTTTAGTGAAATACAATTCCAGATTTATCACAACTCCTTGGCTTAACTGTGAACCAAAATACGAAATTAATCATTATCCATTTATCTGCTCCAAAAAACGAAATTAATCATTACCGCTCCTGCTGTCCAGTGGATAGATTCAAGTTCATCTCGTTCAAGTACGATTCTGTAGCACATGGTAAAAGAAAAGGCAGTCAGAACTAGAACTTTACTTGCCATTAAGAACAAAGAGCTTAAACTAGTTGAAAATTATGTAACAAAAAACTGCAAAGCATGAAAAAAGGATACATTTGGCTAGCACTGATAATTGCACCAAACAACCCCAAGAAAGCCATAAGCTCAACCGTATCGGCACTTTTAACAAAATACTCCTGTATACAACAACGATTCAAGAATTTTACCTTTAGACTCACAAGCAAACAATAAAAATCAAAATTTCACCTGAAGATTTATAAGCTAACTAAAAATGAATTGATCTGCAGAATCAACAATTGTGGCTAAAAACAGTAAAATGATGGGAAGGTAATGTATAGCAAAATAAAGTACCATAAACTACAATATACTAACAGAAGAGAAATGAAGCATAAAAACACAAAGCACATAGAACAAATATAGTTCAACATTAACAAATTAGACAGAAAAAAGAACATTGCTAAATATAATTATGAAGAAGAAAAGACCTTCCGAACACCAGAAAGATCAGTTATACGAGGAGCCAAAACATCAAACAAAGAAATAGTTCATGAAAGTTACGTACCTCGCTGACATTACAAACACCATAAAGTGTGGCCCCAGCAATAACAAGCATATCGCCTTTGATTGGGTTGCTACCACCTAAGACAGCAATAAGATCATGACTAGAAAGTATTTAGCAAGGATGAGAGAGATAAGCACACTAATAGGAACAAAATTTGGATGCAAGAAGATATTGTTGACAATTTCGATTTGGATTCGTTTAACTATTTGACAAATAAAATTCTCTTCTCATACTACATTAAATAATTTAATAGTAATAATAATAAAAGAAAATAAGTCAAGGTGGAGGAAAAGGTTGTATCATCTCTAATTTATCTTGCCTAATGCTTCCCTAGCATAGCTGAACAAAGTGCAGCATACCTTATTTTCTCAAACTAAAAGGATGAGCGATAAGAATATACCGTGAGTCTTGTATTTCACTTAATCCACTAGCCCAATAAACCACACTGTTTCTCAATGAATAATATGATTAAATCCTCCGATGAATAAAAGAAAGAGGAAACCATGCAGGGATAGTATAGAGTTTCACAGTGGACTCTTTCTCCTAATACTGATTTGGTAGGGAAGAGATAAGTGTCGTTCCTAATATTAGCTTGACGTAGATATCAACTAGAACAACAATATTAACACACTTCAAATACTACTTACTTGATCTATCCCCAGAATGCACATCTGAGAAAACAACCATTACTAGACCAGCAACACATATGACTACACCAACCAACTTCATTAATCTGTATTTTGTCTTCAGAAAGAACCATGTGAGGAATAGGACGCATGGTATGGTCCAACAATCCAGCAGCATGACACTGGTAATTGATGTATACTGATAAGCCTTCACCACTGTCATGTAAAAGAATACTTTAGCTTATGTAGTGGTTTTCTCTTGTAACATCAGAAAAAGAAAAAAAAAATCGTATTAGTCCTGTTACCATGATCCATTCACGAATTACATATTATCACAAAGCTAGTAGCCTAATATTCACTTGCATATAACATGTACTCTCAATAATTCAGAAGAGATTCTACACCTTGCTGACAGTTTCATTAAGTAGAGCAATGTTTCGAGGTAGTTTACAGGTAACTCCGATGAAAATCAATATTGTAATGAGAATTCTCCTTTTTCATAAACAGCATATGTTGACTGTCATATGAGTTTCTTATAATTTCTTAATATAGTGCCAGGAAGTAATGTCAGAACCATTAGTTAGATAATCAAGCCTCACCCAGAATGATGTGGCGTCCAAGTCTTATTGATATATCGAACTATTAGGAACATAAAATAATGCATTAGAAAACTTAATATATAGGATCTCTTTTAGTTGGTTTATGTCTCGGTCTCCAACATATTTCAACAATGACAAGAGGGCATATTGATTGATTATTACCAAGATAATTGGCTTCCACATCAACCGCTCCAAGCAAGACGTAGTAGTACCATTTTGTCTGCTCACAGATTAGAGTTTAACAATGTAAAACCATGAAATTTGTTTCACAATAAGTATTTGATTATGAAATCATAACCCAGTTCATGTATGAATACAAGTTTCAGTTTTGAAGTACAAGTGAACCAAACCAAGTGCTCAAAGTCAGATGGAAACCTCCACAAAGGAAGCACTGAAAAGCTTTTCTTCATTTAATACTTTTCAGTGTTCATTCAGATATTTAGTCCGCATATTCGCTCAAAGTATTGTTCAAGTGAGTAGTGACATTCATTCGAAAAAAAAGGCAGATGTTGAGGATCTCAATAGCTCAAAATAATAGATGCTATATCTTCATTTCAGGTAAGATTTAAAAGTTCTAAATCCAAGCCACAGAAATGTTTGATGAAATAACACCTTGAATTTTAAAAGACATAGTTTTCACCACAAACATCATTAGACTAAACTTTGATTCCTTCCAATTGATGCTTGCTGCTGAAAAGCATACCTCTTTGTTTGCACAATATTCCATTAAACCACTCAATTTCATAAATTGGAACCTTTGTCTTTCTATAGAAAGCTAATCTTAGGCAAAGCAATCAAAAACAATCATGAGAAAAGAACATAAGCGCCTGAAAATCTTTGCAAGAATGATAAAATAAGCAAGAATAACAAAAATATCATTAGACACCTGGCACCTTCAAAAATGAAAGAGCAATCGACACACAATTTTAATAGAAAAGGAACACTTAAAGCCAAAACTGACCTTGAGAGATTGCCTTCTATAAAGCATAATGCTCCCATACACCAATGCCAAGAATACATAATTCAGGAAAGACTGAGAAGTTGGTGCATTGATTCCTATAATTTGGAACAAAATTGGATTTATCAGAAAATAAATACATCTAAAAGATCCAAAGTTTCTTCTTCTATGGTAAAAACAAGAAAAAAATCTTCGTTACAACACCACAAACTTAAAAGTCAACTCGCATAAAGAAATGCTTAGTTTTGATGATAAATACTCATAAATGAAAAGGCATAGTACCTATTACCAGCAAAAAATCTAACTCTAACTCAAGCACATATCATAAAACCAAGAAATTCCCGAACAAAACAACTAAATTTGATCGATATGACAAACCAATTGCATCACCATCAACATCAAAATGGCAAAAAAGGAGAAAAGACAACCTTTTTTGGCGAGTTCCGAAGATGAGAATCCTGTGGAAGTCACCAAAAGAGAAAGCAGCTGTCCTAATCCAAGTCCCACCAATGTATTCTTTGCCCGAAACTCATCCAAAATCACCATTTTCTTTAAGGCTTTATGGTCACGTGCGAACTTCACGAAACAATAATAGGTGTACTTCCTTCTTAAACCGTTCAGCTAAAATGTCTCGAAAAAAATTATTACAACGAACAGAGTTAGCAAAAGTCAATTCTACTTGTGTTGATTGGTGAGAAACACAATGAGAAGTGGTTTTGAAGCTAGCAGAAATTGTTTCAGTCTCGAGATTATTCAAGCAGAGCAAGGGATATATAAATGCAATGATTGACGAATATAGAGACGTGAAATGGAAAACAACTGAACGACTGTCACAAATTCCCAGATGCCATTTCACCCTCTTGTTTGAGAAAGTCGTTATTCTAATTCTTCAAAGATACAAAAATAATAAATAAAACTTGTATCGAAAAGGTTTTTTTTACCCAGTAGAAGAATTTTATAAAATCAAAGATAAAATACAACCAAGATACAGATACAGAGATTATCTAAAACGAAAAGGCAAGCAATTTCTATCTAAGATAAAAAGACCGCAAGTTTGCCGAGGCAGAGCAGAAGGAGTGAGAGGCTGAAGAGTGTGCAATGCAACATATCTAGCTAGACTATCTATCTGCAACAAGCTTGACTTCTCTATAGTAATGTTGAACACAAAATTTTCGAAAAGGTTCCATTTTTTCACATTATTTTATTTATTATTATTATCAAGAGTAATGCTATTAAATTGTGATTGAAACCCGAGGCAGAGATTCTTGTTTTGATAGTTCAAGCTTCGTAACGTCTCAGCTGTAAATAATATAGGTTGAATTTTAAAAAATGAAAAAAAGAAAGAAAGAAAAACAGATAGAATGAAAAAAAGAGAGATATTTTACGTTTCAGGAAAAAGGGTCCACTGGTCTATTGATAAAAAAGGACATTTAAGTTAGTTTTCTTTTTAGACACAATTTCCTCAAAAAATGGCATGCCACAACTTTACTGATGGAACAATTTATATTTTCTACATACTAATACTATATTAATTTCGGACTAATTTTGGAATAGATCCCATTCGATCAGTCTTAATCGATTGAACATAAATTGAGCCTGATGGTTAAAATTATGTCGTACTTTTTTATTTCGTTTTTCCAAATTATTGAGTTCAAACTAGCATATTATTTATCTGCTAGGAAAAATATGGTCGACATTTTATTTTTATTATTATTGTTATTATTAAACTGATCTAAAATTATGTTTTAACTTTTTTAAGAAACAATTGTGCTAAACAATTTCATTTTATTTTTCATTTCCTCCCAACAACGTCACAATCATCCATTTTTTAATTTTATTTATTATTCACTACTAACAATAATAATGATAAAAGCTTCAATAAATTATAATTGTGCTACTTTCCCCAAAAATATTGCATGTTCACAAATCTTATATTTCTTTTAATTACTAAATTATTTAAAAAAAATACACACATAACTTTTTTTTCTTATCTTTGCGTTGGACAATTGAATATGAGTCTTTTTAAAATTTGAAGTATAGGTAGTCATTTATAATATAATTATTTCAGTAATATCGATCTACCAAATTAAACATGTTTTATGAAATATCCTTAAAAATTATAAATACTAAGTAAATATATACACATATGTATATATTATATTTTGACATTATAAATGAAATATTACCAACAACAAATTATTTTTATTTTATTTTAATTATAGGCAATCTATATCCATACATTATACAATAAAAACAAACTACATTGTCATTAGACTCTCAAAAAACCACTGTTTCTTTATCAATTTTATCATTATTTTAAAATTGCGTCCTCGACTAATTTTTTTAAAATACAAGAATAACTTTTCCCTTTATTATTTAAATTGGCTTCGTTTTGTAAGCTAGAATTCTGTTTTTTTAGGTTTTGTATTTATCCAACTCCAACTTTTTTATTAAGTTTAAATATGTAGCTGAATTTATATATAATAGTTTAAGGCATGTTTATATTTATATAAAATATTGATAGAGAAAATTTTAAATATAAGACAATAGCTAAAATATATACACAGATGCATATCATTTTGTTAATTATAGTTTGACTCTACAAAACAAGATATTAAATTTGATTTTACTAAATCAAAAATGAAATATTAAAGTGTAAGAGTTATGTATAATTGCACAATGTCTACCACATGAATATCATTATATCATTTTAAATAGTGAATTCTAGCTGTGTGCTAAATGTGGTGTGTCCGAGAAGGATATAGTTAATCTGATATAGTAATCATGTATGCAGTATGCACTATATATGGATTAAACATCGCATGCTGATATGAAATTAAGAATTAAAATAATAACAATCTATAGACGGCAAAATATCCTTACGGCGGGTTGGTGTATATCCATGCGATGGGCCGACCAAACACAACTTCTTCTTGACGACGACTGTTATTAAGACAGTTTGCAATGAACTGATATATTGTAAATCCTAAATCAGAGATAGTATTTGTGATTAGTATTCATGATTTAAAATGAAGAGAACATTAATGAATCATACACCATATGTTGTTCAGTCTTACAACGCTAGAAGTTATTATGAGCAAATTTTGGAACCGAAAAGTTTACCCACGCAACACAAACAATAATATGCATGTCTATATATCAAAGCTGAAATATATATCCACCCACAAATGTTATTACTAACTTTTACAAAACCAAAACGGAAATACCATCATCTATCGAGGGGGAACAAGGATAAATCCCCTGAAATAAGATATGCTTGATTACAAAAATGAATGGATACATATGCTTAGCTAGAACTCATCAATTTACATTATATCGAGTAAGAATATAATGGGTAATAAGAGTAACTGCTTGAAGACAACCCTGCGGCAGTAATCTTTCTATACCATCAAAGGTTGAAGTTGAATTCTTAATGCTGTATTTCACACTATGCCAAGGAAGAAGCACTGTATCAGAAAACGACGAATAACAGCTAACCATATTTTCTCCAAGTGGTTTATGCCAACTGTTTTATTTTCCTAATAAACATTGCATTGTCTTCTGTTCTGTGTTTTCCAATGGCAGTACCAAAAGAATCAAGGAACAACCTGCGGCAAGATAATTCATCATTGGAATAATGCAATTGTAGTTGGAATCAGAAACACATGCATTTATGATATGTCAAAACAGATAAGGGAGATAGCATCGCTCCTTCCACATTACCAGACGATGCTTTATTGTAAAGGGGCAGCACTATTAAAGGACCTAAGAGCCATTTTACTCATTTTAAGGGGCAGAATTTCTTTTTCCAGAACTCAAAGGTTGGTTGCACATTTATTATGTGGTATGCACACTAAGAAGGATTACCACTACGTTAAATTCGATCTCATTTGTTTAGTTCACATATTTAAACTCATTTGCTTTCAGCCAGCCATTCCACATAAATCAAGGTCTTTATTTTCGATTACATAAAATATATTATCAACATACTTGGCTGGTTATGAGATCACAAGAGCCTTGCAAATCAATGTCGATAACACACATCAAATGAAGTGGACTACAAGCATGTCCTAAGTACTAATTAAAAGATAAGAAATATAAGTTTTGCCAACATACCTATGGATTATCTTCAAGTGGGAAGAAGAGGTTTCCTTTCATCAGGTCCAACAAGGTGACTAGCCTGAAGAAAGCATGCAGAATTATGATGAAATGTAGGCTTCAGAGAAAAGAACAGAAGTGCCATGAATAACCACAGATTGTACCTCTTCATTAGCTCCCGCAGCTATATTTATGAAGGATGACTCCCGTGACCTGAAGGACGGAGAAAATCCACTATGGAATTAATTTGTCGGGACACAAACGTTGTAAAAGAAAATGGTTTTTTTTTTTGGGAATCCTTCGGAGCTTTCATGGTAGAAATTATATGATTAAAAGTCTATTAGAACTTCAGCAAAATTACAAAAACCCAGCCATAAAATGATTCCAAGATAATCTTGTAGATATCAAAATGATTTGCACCTTGCAGACCACATCCCAGAAATGAT